>KZ308230.1:573173-584530 GCA_000376725.2 Ladona fulva | reverse complement strand
GCATACGTGTTCTCCGTGAGCCGGAAGGAAGTACTGTCAACTTTTCATTCGCAAAATTTGCTGGATTTGAACCAAGATCGTTCAGATAGGTTTCCATAAGAAATACATGTAAAGTTCGATTTTATCGGTTGCAGACTTTATTTCTTTAGCAAAATTAAATTAGAAGGAATAGTTGCATAAGATCGAGATAAGTACCAAAAAAAGGAAAATTGAATACAGATTCTTATTATTGTCATAGAATAAAGCTTTCGTTTCGAAATTGCGAGAATTTAGATAAAATATGCGAATATTTTGTGAAATTTTGAGGTTGTAAACAACCCGTCCCCCTGACGACCAATGAGATTGTTGATTCCGAGTTCAGGCATTTTCCCATAAGAATGCATATGTATTTAGACCCATTTAAAAGCAATTGACGATATGAAATGGAGGAAATTATTTAGAGATTTTAACTATTACAGTCACGAACAATTTGTAGTGATGAATCGCAGGGGCAACAAGCATAAGTAGCACCGTAATAAATTAGTGGAGATGGAGGAGTAACTTTTTATTTATCATTTCGGACTCTTGACAATTATACGATTAAAGTTTCCAGAATCGGAAGTTGAAAATCTTGCAAACTTAACCATTACTTTGAGACATGTTAATAATAAGAGGAAAATTCCATAATGATTCACATTCTTATTGTTGATTGTAGATTTCGGCTTCGAACTTCGATTAGTAAATTTTTGTTTTCAATAACCTGTTCCAATGGACTA
Organism: Ladona fulva; assembly: GCA_000376725.2. NCBI lineage: Eukaryota > Metazoa > Arthropoda > Insecta > Odonata > Libellulidae > Ladona > Ladona fulva. The sequence goes on along the minus strand of KZ308230.1, from coordinate 583,775 downwards.
AACAAAGATGCAAGATATTATTTTCTCTTATGTACAAATAGGTATACTATATTTAATCCGACATCTATTTTCCCCGTTGAGAATCAACGGGCACTTCAGCTAGTATTATATAAAGATAAACTCAGTTATATCAAATTATTTTTACTTTTACTCAGTCTTTTCAAAGGCTGAAATAACACGAAAGCTACTGAGGCGTGAATGATGCCGATTGAAGCATTCATTGTGGTCACACCTTGATGTGATATTCAAATACTATTCATGGGGTCATTGTGCTGCTTCTACGCGAAAGATCTCCTTTTACAACATTCTAGGTTGACGAGGAAAACAGGAGAAAATTACCTCACTCCTCATCTTACTCAGTATGCACTTTAGCTTTTGATAGGTAATGGTGGAGGGGTTGAAGATCACACAATCATTCTAGATGAAACCTTATAGACAGAACATTAGAAATACTCTGTAAGGCATTCAATGATTGAAGGAAATTCTTTGAAACTAATCCCCTGAATTTAAAAAAACGTCATCGTGAATCACTTCATATAATGATATCAAGTCAGTTTTCATATCTTCGAGTAAGAACCATTTCGAAAGATGAGGTCATGGATGTAGGTATTCTAATTTAGCTCTTATGAACCATGTCTATTCTTATTGTGTCTCAATTTGCACCAATGTAATACATAAAGATGGAAATTCCATGCATTAGAAAGGATGCCTTACCTTTGAAACTGAGCTGTATTAACCTAGGTGGAGCCAGCTGGAAGAGTGTACTGAAATCCAAACTTTTCAGACTTCATGGTTGATTTCCCGATTTTCTCTTCTCCATCGCTTACTCGAAAAATAAAGAAGCAAACTCATAACTTCGGCGCCAGATTTCAAAAACTGAATCTGGGGTTCAACAGCCTTATTTTGTACGGATATCAATCTCCAATCTCAAGGAAGAAGCATCTTTATACGAAAAAAAGTAAATGAGGAAGCAAGTGAAATAAAAAGTAAAGAAAATGAGTTTGACTTTCTTCTGAGTTTCTTTGTCGTTTTCACTTCATAATGAAACTTTATGGAGTAGTAGTACTTTTGAAGACCATTACAATTGGGATATCGTAAAACAAACATGTTCGTACGATAATCATTCGCGAGACTTCAGATAAAGATCGCCGGAAAGTAAAAGTCATGACGGAAGCGTACCCCCATGAGCTTCGAAATCGGAAACTACTCGCCGGAGAGAATAATAAAACCTCACGAACACGAAAACGGTTTTAAGGGAGTAACTTATTTTTTGCCGCAAGTGCCGTTTGTCATGGTGAATTCCGAGGAACCATCAAGGTCTCTCACCACTCTCTTATTCAGCTTGAATAAAACGCTCTGAAAATGAACACAAAGACATTCCATGAAAGTTTCATTTCCCTTGATCGTCCTGACCTCTTGTCTGGAAGAATCCGCGCGACTTTTTTCAGGAATCTTTTAGTTTCTTTCAAAGAGGAGATCTTATAATGCGAAGCAACGGTCACTTAACCTATAGAGCATTCCTTCGTCGCGATTCTTTTTGGGTGGCCCACAAAAACGAAAGGGAAGGTTTGCGGTAGGAACTAGGATGAAAAAATGCTAAACGAGCTGGGAAGGAACGGACGGCAGACTAAACCAATGGGGAGAAAGGAAAGGGTAAGTGAATGGTAATAAAAGCAGTTACAGCATCAAGTCAAAAATTTCGAGTGTTTGGGTACGTAAAATCACACAAACCGTTTACATGTGATGTGACAAGCAAGTATATCCTTATTCAGAAGCCTACGAAATAGGCTGACGATGCCGTTTGTGCTACCGCAATTAAGGAATTAACTCCAAATTGCTTAATAACCTTAGTGCGGGACAAAATGAATCTCTCATTAAGCATATGCATGATGACTTAACGTGGTGTATCTCCCATATGACTCGGTTGAGTTTAAGAATAAAATCGGCAGTGAATGGCATTTTGCGCAGTCATGGACTCATATCATCATTGCAGCAGCCTCGGTTGCTTTACGAGCTAAATACTGTTTGATTTTCTTGAACAAATATCTATGCATTCCGAGAGAATCCCCTGAAAATACAGTTTTATTTTAACTTTAAAAAGTCATAGTCATCATTTTTAAAAGTCTATGTCTTTGATAATAAAATCTTCCAAGTTTTCTAACAGGCAATAGAGCTAATGCCCGTTAACTTTCACAGGCTCAGAAAGTTACTTTACTGAAAGATAAGCGGAAATGCCAGGGCTACTCTCGAAATCGAACAACATAGTTGTAAGGCAAAGTGTTAAATTTACTTCCATAACAATGGAAAGTCATAAGATATCATCAATAATATCAACATTAATTTAGTAGAGGCTATGTTCATATTCATAGCTTAAGAGATCTCCGTAAGAGCCATTTAACTTTTTTGTATTTAAAAAAGATGAAATTTTCCCTGGTTCTATTTCCTGAAGCTGGAAGCGACCTAAAAGAGATGCATTCCATAACGTTTTGCGAGTTTAAGCGATGGTAATCCGTGTCAACATTAACATATATTCTTTTAAATTAGCTTAATATCAATACCATTTTTACTTTTACATTGTTAAAGGAAACACCGATGGAATTCTTTCTCGAAGATTTGTTTAGTCTCTAATACGAGTCTCAAAAAAACCCATTCGAAAACGATCAAATTTTCATATTATATTTCCTGAAGCTGGAAATACCAATAACAGATTCATTTCATAATAACTTATGGCTAGTTTAAGCTTTGTTGGTTCATTTAATCTTTAGGCTATAATTTTTTAGTTAGCTTAACATCAATAACATCTTTACTTTTCCACTGGCAAACGAAACACCTATGGAATTTCGAAGCTTTGTTCAGTCTCTCACAGGCTCGAAAAGCTCATTTGCTGAATCCTCTTGATGACAATGGAACGCAAGCTAAACCTTCGTTAAACTCTGACTGTGGTTTCATAATATCCGTCTGATGCAGGAGCGATATTTCTTAATCCCTCACAATATTAAGGATGAATTTCTCGCCAAAGGATGATCCGGCACATTCGCACGCTTTAGCCCGAGCACCCAATCCGTAAATGATGCGGATGAAGCATGGGAATTTGAACGATGGGTAAGTAATGCGGCCCGGTATAAAGGTAAAGGGTACGGAGGAAGGCTATCCGAAGTAAAAGCTAAGTGGGAGATATGTATAAGAAAGGAAAGGGGAAAATGAACATGAGAAAGGACCGGGGAAAGAGAGGAAAGGGAAATGAGATGGGATTGACAAGGGTGGAAGGGAAATTAATGAGGCCGGAAGAAAGGTAAGGGGGGAAATGGAGGATAAGGGAAGGGGGAGAGATGGAACGGTGGCATCGGGTTCTAATGGCCAGATTAAGTCGCATTTGCTTTCCCCGTCGCAGACAGTCTCCCTTCTGGTTGACGACAGAGAGGGAAAACAGGAATGATAAAAGAATTAAGAATTCTGAGGAATCGCCGTGTTTTTATTTTTGACGTGCATTAGGGTAAGAGAGAGTAGTTGGACTCGTGGCTGGACAGCATCGCTTACTAATAATGCTTCTTAACATGTTCGAGCTCCTTCGGATTTTTATCATCCTGTCGTTACCACCGACGCAAACAAATGGGACGTAATATCAGTGTATGATTTTCCCATTGTACATTTCCTAACAGCTTCACGCTGAAAGTTTTTGTTTAGAGGTCATAAAATGACGTACTGAAGCATAACTAGGTTTGTCCTCGTAGAAGTAAAGTGTAACTTTAATTTGGCGTAATTTAGACTCCTTCGAGATCTCAAAATTTGGCATACGACATGACTGGGACTCGAACCCAGGTCTCCCACTTTCCGGGCATATTCTAACCACTGATCTGCCATGCCGCATCTCTTACGCACTAGGATACCTGCCCAGAAACTGGGAGACCTGGGTTCGAATCCCAATCATGTCGCTGTTTTTCACATCTCTGATTCCTTGTCATATAACGTTGTTTATTTTGATAAATATCTTTAACGTAATGAGTTAAACTAAGACATCTATAATTTTCGCAGAAAGTGGACAGTACATATACCTGAGGAAATTATATTTATTTGAGTGATTTATCACCAAATTTCTCTTAATTTAATCAAATTTCTTAAATATATACCAAAACACTGTAATCAATACCTAAATTCCGTTTTCTGTATAGCCTTTATTTCTCTCCAATGGCTGGAGTACGCTGCTTCCTTGCACTACTCTAAAAATTGTTGATCCATTGTTGTTTTCTGGCTACTACTCCCCCTTTAACAAAACAAGGCGAAATGTTATTAATATTTACGTTAAAATGGAACTTTCTTCAAGAATTTTGCATAATAGAAAAAATTCCGTGGAATTTCTTACTTTCCATTCGTGTATACCCACACTGTAAAACCGACTTGATTCTACCTTTTTTGTCGTGTTTACCTCATTAATAGGCATTATACATGCCAAAATATTTCGATATAGAGTTTCTGCAGAACTTCGTGGCCCTTAAGTTTAAATTAGTTATTTAAATCTATTTACAATTCAATGTATCATTAGTAGTATTGTTAAAAGTGCTTCGACGGCTGAATTAATTTAGAGCATCCCCAGGCTTCCGCCAGGAATCGACCCCGGGACCCCTTTCACAACAAGTCAACACATCACTCACTCGACTATCCGGGAGCCCACAATGAGATTTAATTAAAACTTTATGTGTAATACAGTATTAAGATAAGATTTAAGTCACTGTTAAATTCACTGAAGAAATTGAAGGAAAGAGGTTGTATATTGGTATACTTATGTCCCTCATTAGAACTTTTCTTCTGTATTAAATTAGCTTTAATGAACTTTTCGGTGATAACGTTGACAAAAGAGTAGTCTTTGGATTGAATGGATGAAGTATCAGGTTAAAAGAAGTGTACATATGTTCAGCTACATGCTGCTTAGTTGTCGTAATCAATACGCTAGTTAAATTGCTGAAATAAAATATCTACGTATTTAGTATGCACTCAATTTCGAAATGTTAGCTTCCGTAGAACATTTTATGAGTTAGCTACTGTTTTATAGCGCAAGAATCACCATGAAATTGGAGAAGCTTGCTCGTAGATGGGGTCGTAAAGTTGTGTATAAAGTCGCAATAAATTATTCTAGCTTTATGATAATCTACATCTGTTCCTTTATTGGTATGCTTGTATCATATTTCTAAATAATTTCTATTTTGAGTACCTCATCGATGATTTTATGTGTGATCTCGTGCATCTCTTCCTTAAGAAATTATCGATCGAAATATTGTAAACTTAATTTGCGGAGTAAAATAATTTCATATATTTCTTATAAACCCACGAATTTCACATCTGCGTCGTTGTAATTATTCTAATCAGAGACGAATATTTAATAATGGAGATTTACTATTAATCAGTATTACGAGATATTACTTCGGTAAATAATAACTTTTCATTATTACATAACGATATTTTATGAAGCTAAAACTTTTTCGGATGAATGACTTCTTAATAAATTAGGACATCTTTATTGAGCATCAGCACTTGATGCAGTAAATTTCAATAGCAACTGAATATGTTAGCGCTTTCTTCACTTTATGCTTTAAAAGTAGTTATTCAACAAAGGATGCTGGTAAGAAACGCTTGTTAGAAGAAATGCAAAATTTTGATTGCATTTTATTTATTCCATGAATTTTCAAATAGGTTGCAAATTAAGAAATTTTGCCTTTTGTGGTTGATTAGTGATCTAGCTATACGTTTTTTAGTGATGGCAAAAGTAAGTTATAGGTGGTGTTCACACAGATCTACCCGTCTATTCCTTTTAATCTATCTCATATAAGTCACATTTTCATCTGAATGTTACAAAAAAGCAACTAATTCTTTGTTTTCTTATAATATCTATGATCAGTCGGTTTGAAAGAATATAAGAAACTTATAGTTCCCTGTACGAGATTTATTTTCTTACAAGTAAATTATATTTATAAAGCCATCAAGAAAAAACATCTGCTTTCTTGAAAAAGCTAAAATATAACTGTAATTTCTGTTTGATTTTATTAGGTGATGTCAGCACAACTCTATACCGAAGTTGATTTAACCGAAGCTATTGGTACTAATAAAATCAATTGGAAATCACAAAGATGTATTCTTTTTACCTTTCGTAAGGTCTTTCCTTGAAGTCCAGCTTAACACCTTAGATTATATTTTCTTTCCTGGTGTTTTCCCTGCACTTTTACCATTAGCTTCGCCATTAAGTTGGTGGGTTAAATGTCTGAATCTTGAACGCGCTGCTATAAATTTCCTTTTCATTTCCAATACTTATATTAAAAGAACTTGAGTGGGTACATACTTCAAGTATTTTATTGCCGTCTAGTTGGGATATACCGCTTTCGAAAGAAAAATACATGGCAACTCTCTCCTGAATTTGAGTAAAATGCACGTCGAAGTTGTGTCCACGTTCATATCATCTGAAAACACATTGGAGCATGCGCATTAACAACCTGAAAAACCAACCTGCAACGCACGAGAAACATGACAATTTATGGCACAGCTATAAAGAATGCACCCAGAATGCATTATGAAGTTGGTTTTAGGAGTCATGCGGACTTCATGGGGACTGTAACTAGGTTTATGTATGCATTTACGCTTGAAAAGTCATTCATGTTATTTTATAGGTTTTTATGGGTATTTTTATTTTAAAGGTCTTCAATATTCAAAGATGTCTGGTATGCTAAAGCGTTTCTTCTGGTGGGCCCGATATCCTCCCATAGTGATGGCTTATTTCAAGCAAATTTTCAGTTGCAAAAGTATTTTTAGCATTCAAAGATTAATAGGTATGAGTGTCCTTTTAGTATCAAAGATTTTAGTTAAGTTAATCTTTGAAGACACACAAAAGCCATCCCTATTAGTATTTCATAAACGTAAAAGTGGGTGCCGGTTCCACCTGCCAGAAATATATATAAAAATAGTGGTTGCATGAACATAACTGCAAGAATGTGCAGCCAAGTAAGTTCATTGGAAATAACTTCACGTTCCAGAACTTGATGTTTTCTTGTTAAAGGTAAAATTGCATTCAATGTGTTTATGCAAGATGCATAATTTTCAAATCATAAGAATGTTCTAGCAAATAACGTTCATTCAGTATGTTTTCGAAAAATTGTGCGATTATTTTAATAAATGAATATTGAGCGTATCTTTAAAAAGTGTAATGCGGTCACAGAAATCCGTGGAGTGACATGGCAGAAGTTTATAAACATTTTCCTCCTTCCGAAGTAAAAAAGCCATTATTTTCATTCACTTGTCGGTACAATTTGCTTTTATATTTAAACCCGCCATGTAAACAAGATTATATACAGATTTTTCGTTCAATTTCATAGTTTTCTCCTTCGGAAGGAAAGGAAAATTGGTATTATTTATCGACATAATTAACGCTAAGTTTTCTCCACAGTTGAAATTTCCTATAACTTCGTAATTTTTAGCGTGCGTCACTGTCAATGATAGCAATAAACACCAAATGCAATCAGTATGAAATCACCGGATGATTCAAATCTACGCGATACTGAACTCTACTCGCTCCCTTTCTGTTGCGAAAGCCGGTAATCCATCAATCTTTGAATTATCCATTACATCTGGAGATGATGATTATTCTTAGAACTTGCCGCAACGAGAAGTCGACTAACCCTTCAACGTGTTAATCTTCCGTCAAACTATAACGTTTACAATGATTTGCAGATAGCCTAATTGCTCTTTACCCTGGGTTCGTCATTCACCTGTCGACGTGGTAATCAATGGATAAAATGTTCCTATCTGTTACCCACAGCTGAAGAGCTCCGCAAGACCTTGACTCCTACGTATTCATTGTCGTGCGTATTCCTTTCATGAGGTTTCAAATTCTTAGGCGCTTTACGTAGTATATGAAAGGCGGAAAGATCGATTCGAGTTGATCATCTCAAACGTTAGGAACGACCCTTTATCGCAGTGCCTCCCAACCTTGCGTCTTCCGCGGCACACTTGCCTATGAAGTCTAACGGCTCACTAATTTTAGCTTGAATAATAATTGAAAAATATGAAAACATCGAGTGTAACAAAACACATCTTTGGTAATTTCAGGAATACGGTAACGCATGGAAATATCTCCCATAAATAGGCAAAATTTAAATGGTTCGTTACCATTGGACAGAGGGTCGATTAAAGATAGTTAAGTGAGGCCGAAGTATCAAGGGAGCAATTTTAACCCTCCATCAGTCGCGCAGTTGTATTCTGTACAACATGGGTGGCTTTTCGAACCCTGTTTCTTCCTGGATGGCCCCATGAACCTAGGGTCCGGGTCCCTTTATTACACTCCTCATGAAATGTTAAAGGCGTCGAAAGATTCGTTTTAGTCGTAGTCCGACTTCAAAAGCTATTAAACGAGTAAAGTGACGACTATTGTACTACATACAAAGCGCGACCACTTGGGCACTTTTTTGTTGTTTGCTCTATTTTTGTTTTAAATAGATAGAATTAATCCTTATATCGTTTTGTTATTGAGTATAATTCGAAAAGATCTTTTCTTAGAAGTAATAGAAAAATGCTTCAGCTCTTTAAACACTCTTTGCGTATGTATAAATGTCATAAAATATACTATAAGTCTTTAGATGAGAAAGTTGATACATTTATAACTATAACTCATCCCATATGTCATAAGCTAAAGTTCAGCCTTCATAATTTACAGTTAGATCGACTAATTTTAGACATTTGGACGAAAAAAGACCTGTTGTACGGATTACAACGCGCGAGTGTTCGTGTTATGATTTTAGGCGCGACTGACGAAAGGTTAAAACAGAAAAAATACAAATTTAAAATGCTCTAACCGTAGAAATTGGAAGACTCTGTTTGTCGTTCGTGACAATGGAGAGATGCTAATTAAGGTGAATTTAGAGATAATTTCGGAATATTCACCAGTAAAGTCGAAATTAAGATTCACACATGCTACAAAATATTTGCAGAAAATATAACGGATAGCAACGCAAATTAATCAAAGTCAAAATCTGTCGCTGATGAGATTGCTGAAACGTTGGGTCGATACGGATGAACAGTGAAACTGAAAGCGGCTGTTCACTGAGGTTACGCATTTGCAGCCGTCGTTGCTTGTTTTTTTTTTCTTAGTATATCACGTAGCACACCAAGTGCCTACTCGCGGCTCAGCACTGTACCGCGACACTAGCTGGGAAGCACTGCTCAATCGGATGCCTTGCCGTGGGTATTCGCGATGGAAAGTCCTGGTATTGTTCGGCGACCGCATCACAATCGGTAGCAGCTTTTTCGATGGAGGCAAACGCATGATGTGTACATATATACTCGTACCCTTTCATACTGTCAGGAGGAGGAATCGATGCTTCCATAACGGTTTGCCATCTAATGCGGTTTTACCACTCGGGACTGTAAGTCTCATTACGCTTCCGCAAATTAACCAAGGTGATTTCAATCCCTAGAAAAGCATTACGTAAAGGAATCGAAATATATTCTCCAAATGGAACGGTAGAGATGAATTATGACTATGTGAGTTCATTTGTTCGGAAAAATTCGATTCCTCATTCCTTGTTGCTGAAAGGGCAGAGAGAAAAGCCCTACGAGGCATGTGTTCTCCTGGATAAAGGAGCACCTACCTATTTGCTTAATCCCTTTCCATTCAATTATACTCCTCTTTTCTCTCTTCCTCTCTGCCTTTTGAGACTCGTATCCCAAACACTCGGTTCCTCCTCGTCATTCCCCATCTTCTGCAGACTCATCGTCCTTTTGCTCCTCTTCTTTCTCGTCCCTCTCTCAACTTTCCTTCACACCCACGCGGTTTCCATCTAATACCCTCCTTCTACTTCCTTTTTCATTAGAGTGCAACATTCTTTTTAGTTGTGCCACTCCTCACTTCAGAGCCTCTTCGTCCTTCCTTTCACTCTCTCCTTCGCAAGCGATCCTTCCTACGCTTCACAATTTCCCTTTTACTCTTCGGCTTCCGTCCATCCACGCATTTATATTTTTCTATCCAAATTATCTTCAGCGAAATTAAATATACCATTAATCTGCATCGCTTGAGACACATATACAATATATCATATCACATTCTTACATTACATTAATTATATATTTTATTATATTTATTTATTTATTCATTCATTCAATTCGGGCAGAGCCCTGTTACAAGGATTACATGGTATATAAATTTAAAACATAATGTCATCTCATTAATATGAAAATGCCTCTGATAAATATAAATGTGTGCAAATACATAATTAACAATAAAGAGTAAATAAAAAGAATAAAGGGTACAGAAAACAATAAATAGTAAACAAAGAGATATATGTAAATTATGCTCATAAGAAAAAATACAAGCAAATATATATATGTACGTGTTTCCATATAATATAATATAGAAACACGTACAGAAACAAGGTAAACAAGTGGAACGTGACATCAGAGAATGAAATCCCAAAGAAACCAGGGACAAAGTGGACGGAGGAGAGGAAAAAAATCCACGGGGAAAGAATGAGAGTAGTTTGGAAGGTCAGAAAGAACAGTAAAAAATGAGTCAGAATGCTTTGCGTGATCCAAACAGGGTCTATACGCACCTAATAATAATAATAATAA
>KZ308230.1:525246-572406 GCA_000376725.2 Ladona fulva | reverse complement strand
TTTCATGACTTGAAAACAGTAGAATAAATATTATAAATAATGGCAAGAAATATATTGAGTTATTATGATCTCACAGCAGAACTTTTTTGTGCTTAGGATGACCAGATTTGTACGATAATAGATATATTTTTAAACTAGATTAAGGTCCGTCATGCTTGACGGGGGCGTTTACTAGTATATTATAAAACATGTATATTATATTATATCATATCATATTACATTACATTATTGATCGACACCTTGGCTCTACTGTTAATTTAAGTGCCCTATTGCATAAATTTATGTTTAGTTTCGCCTGTGTCTATTATGGAATACTGCCAAGTTAAGGATAGCGTGGTAGATATTATCACGTTTTAGTTTTCAAAATTGATTTACTTGCATCGTCTCTATAGATTTCATCGCTAACAGTAAGCCTTAGGATTCATGGAACGCTTGTCCTCTTACCGTAACACCGACGGTGTCGAATGGCTTGTTTCTATCTCCTGCGTACCCATAGATATCTCTCGATTAGACAGTTTCTACTTCGGAATAAACTCAAAAACGTTTGCAGCTACGTTAGTAATGTTTAATAACTCTATAGTGATCCGAAAAAGTTTATTACAAAGGGAAAAAATATCTTCGGTGATGCCTTCTTCATGTAAGAGGTGAGTAACAACCAAAGGGTAGCTTAGATGAATTGAGTATGTTCATTATGTCTGTGCCATTGCCGATCTCAGCTGCATTATCATGCCATATTGGTGAATTATACACAAGTGCATTTTGCATGGTAAATATTGGAAATAAAATATTTCCCTGAGTATCAATCCAATTAACAAATCCGACCCAGCAGCTGGGTTATTCGCCTTTTCTAGTATTCTGCCGTCGGGCGAAAAATCGAAATTTAATAACACCAACTATGTATGCCCAATAAAATATTCTAGGATAGGCCTGATAACTTATTTCGATTCTGAAAATAAACCACATACCGTCAATACAGATTTTAAAAATAAAATTAAGGTACAAAACTAGACTTAGTCCACAGAAAAGTGGACTTTTGTAGTAGTTTTGTATCTTAATTTAACTTAAAAAAGTCCACTTTTTAGTGGACTTAGTCTAGTTTTGTATCTTAATTTTATATTAAAATATGAATATGTTTAACCAAATATTGTTAGATATGTTTCGTCGATACAGATTTTCAAATCGAAGTAATATTTGAGTCTTCTGTGATGATTTTTCCTTTTTGAAGTTTCTTAATCTGTTTAGAATTACCAGTTTAAAAATAACTTTATCGTCACTCAAAGAACCAATTGAATATGACCATTTCCTCAATATTCTCAGTCCTGTTGATGGTATGTCAGACAGTTTCCGTCAGTTATAGTCCATATTTTGTCTGAGACCTGTTTTTCCATTTTGGTCTTTCCGTTATGCGTGTTTTCCTTCCATTTTTCCACTCTCTTCTGTTTTAGCAAAATCTCTTTCCCCTCTCATTCATTACCTTAACATCCTTTCGTTCAGTCCTTTTCCTTTTCATCTTGCCTTCCTTTCTCTGTCCATTAGCTCTTTCTAGTCCATTATATGAGGAATGAGTCCCCCACCACTTTCCTTCGTCCCCCATCTCCCGCCCTTTCCTTTAGCTAGGCCTTTCTCCCTCCTCTGGAGAGTTACCACTTCGCCTTATTTTTGTAGCAGGGCGCCTTACCTTTGGTCTCATTTGTTCTGTGAGAATAAAGGTCAGTGCCCTTCGTCACGGACTAAAAGTGAGACGTGACACCAGCATGCGAAAACCGCTCTTTTTCCGATCAACATTTATTTCTTAAGCTTTTACGTTCTTCAAATGCGTCTCATTTATTCTTTTTTCCTCAGTTTTCATCTGTACTTTCAGTCGTAGAGTATAATGGAGTAATACGCAACAGGTAACTTAAACTTAAACACATTGACCCTGAAATAAGCTAGTGGTGTGTGGCAGGGGGTGTGCAAACACAACCTCGGTGGCGTAGTGGTTAGTGTATTATCCTAGCAGCTGAGGTCTCGGGTTCGAATCCTGGTTAGGGCATGGTTCTTTGTGTTTTTTGTGGAAAAAATTACTGGAAGCAATTATACGCTCAGGGAATTATTTGCCCGTTTAATTTACACAAGGCTTTAATCACAGTTCACGTATAATTTTACGTTCAACATTGCTCCAATAGAGGAACATGTATGTACATTTCCTTGATCACTTCTGACTTTTGAGGAAGCAGCCCACACTACCGATTCATTTCAGTGTTGCCCGTACTGTTTATTCCAAAGTTATCTAACTTTTGCGCTGGAAATTTTATTACGCTTGCGGATCAAAAAGTATCCTTCATATTCAACTACTTACGAAGAATTAACCGCGTAAATATTTCGCATTTTCACGTAAATACTTCTTTTTTATTATTATTTATTATTATTATCATATTCGTTACAGATGGACTAATAGTTAGGTGGTAACTTATTACTATTTTACAATTACTCCAACATTACAATCATACAGCAAAATATACCGTGCTAATTACAAGGATGCGACGTTTTGCTGTCATCGATCTATTGCGTAGATATGTGATAGAAGTTCAGAACTTCTATCACCTATCTACACATTACTATCACAATATATAGATTTTCAAGTCACAAAAATACATTATTAGTGAAATAATATCCCCTACCTATATATACGTTTAATAATAATGTAATATTTATAATAATACAATATTTCATACAGTGTCTTTCATACTAATGAAAAATGTTCATGTGCATGTACGAATGTGTTAATATATCGCATGTTCCATTTGCGTGCGGGTAAGGATTGAAGTTGAAGGAATTCAAGGTGAACTTATAACTGAATTTTCTCGAAATCTATTTATACACGGGATAAATATGCGTGTATCTCTCAAAACGTCCGATGGAACTCGCCCTTTTACATCTATCGGGAATTCGAGGATACTTTTCAAAAGACGCAGATAAAATATCTTGCGCTCGCTATTTATAACAGAAGCAAATGCATCGAGAGAGTTCCACCTCTTCTAGATCGCATTCGTAATTGGATTGCTTCGCCGAGAATGCGCTTTAGGGATACATCAAGTCTTTCCCGGGAGTTGTTCGACTCATTACCTCGCCTCATCGCGGTGTCCTTATTGGACAGCATCTGGTGTGCTGTTATCATCGCTTCCCGTCTAACTGGCTGCTGGATGGCTCGGGCCCACCCTCCCACGGCGCTTACAGCTTGCTCCACGGGGGAGCTTTTTTTATAGCGGCGGAGACTATTTGGGATACAATTTTCTCTAAATCGAGGGAAAAAATGAGCCTGCTCTCATTTTCAGCTTCGACGCACCTTGCCAGAAAAAATGAGCTTGCATAATTTCCAGGAATTTCATAGGCGATTAAGCATTTTCCGGGACGAAAAAGCAAGGAAATTCACTTTCCTCAAATATCTGGAGGTGGGGGTAACGCTGCGTTTAGTTTGATGAGCAAACAGCGAATGTGCCGTTGATTTGGTGAACTCAAGGCCTTGCTAATGAGGTATTTTGGCACTTTTTGTTTTTGAGTTTATTCTTATGCCTCATTCTTTTAATTTTTAAGCAGTTTCCACTTGCGGAACTTTTAAGGAGCCGATTGTTTTGGAGGAAATGTGTGCTAATCTAATCTACTATCTGCAGTTCTTCCGTTTATCTACCCCGGTGAGAACTAAGCGTATATTATTATTTAGAAACTCTCGAAGTTTCACCATTATTAAAAAATTTGGATCCCTCCGGAGTACTATCAAGGATATATTTATGACAGTGGCTTATCATTCAGTACATAGCTAAAATCTCAAGCCTATTTACATATTATGAATGACGTAACATACATTGCCAGTAGGTAACAATGATGTTTGGAATTCCAGTGATTTCCTTGAGACCTTACCTTAGTGCTTCACTCTCGAACGACTTAGCTCATATACAAATGTGGTGCGAAAAATGGCAGCTAGATCTTAATGTTGATAAATGCTCTGTAGTAAATTTCTTCGAAAGGAAACAATTGAGTCAGAACCGCCCGTACAAAATTAGTGGAAAGAATTTAAATGTAGCCGACTCAGTAGAATATCTTGGAATCACCCTAACCAATAACTTAAACTGGAGCACACACATTCGAAAAATATGCGGTAAAGCAACTAAAAAGCTCGATTTATAAAGCGTATTGTAGGTAGATGCGATGAAAAAGTTAGAGAGCGATGCTATTTCACGTTAGTTAGGCCCCATCTGGAATATGCGGCGAGTATATGGGACCCAGCTAATGAAACGAACTCGAGAAAGTGCAGCGTAAGGCGATACGTTTTGTTAAAAAGTGCTACGATAGAGAAGCAACTGTAACGCAAATGCTCACAGACGCAGGTTGGGAATCCTTGAAAGAAAGGAGATTAGAAGCTAGGCTGCGATTGTTAGATACATTTAGAGAAAATACATTTTCGGATGCTACTTTGCACGATCCGACAGTGAGCGTAAAATAAGAGTAATAGACGCGAGGACAAGTCGTTTTAGAGACTTTTTTTCCGCGAACGATACGCGATAATAATAAATTAAAGAAGTATTTCTACTCTTGGTGTTTACACCCTCTGCCACACGCCGGAAGGCGGCTTGCAGGGTACTTATGTAGATGTAGATGTAGATGAAAAGACAATTACAGAGTACCTTTGCCAGCGATCTTCAAAGTGGTCCACATAGATTCAAAGGGATTGCGATTGCAATATGCAGGTGGCTTCAATGATTTTATATGTAATTATAGGTTTGATTTAGACATGCAATAATACATACATATTTACGCTTAAGTTATATACGCAATAAGTAAAATCTGTATGATTGTGTAATACTCTATCATATATATAAAAAGCATATGTCTGTCCGTCTGTCCCCCTATTTATCTCAGAAACTGCACTACTTAGAGATCTGAAACAAACTGGATTGTGTTTCTACGATGCTGAAACCCCCAGGAAAACTATTCTCATCTCTGTAACTGCCGGGGTTCGAACCCAGGAGCCCATAATACGTTTCCATAAGAGATTAACGTAAATTACGTTTTCACGACTTGCAGAGGTTGTTTCTTTTACAAAATTAAATTAGAAACAATGTTCCTACGAAATTGAGACAGGTATCACAAGAAAGGAAAATAATCATAGAAATCTTATTTTAGTCGTGAATCATCCATATAAACTCGAAATTGCGAGAACTTTGATGAAATATACGGAAAATTAGTAAAATGTTTCGGAAATAAACAACCTATCCCTTTGACGACCAAGGCAATTGTTGAACATTGATTTCTTGAGTCATCCCACACAAATGCACCCTTTCAAATGAAATAAGGGATAGAAATTGAAAATGCTTTTAACTGCGATTTCCTCTTGTTATCTATAAAAATTTTCACTCTGTTATCCTTTAAATAATTCTAAAGTCTTATGAATGTAGAAAAGTTTAGTTTTAGTAAACGTGCTTCGACAGCTGATGTTATTTTGCACCTCTGTGGTGTCCCACCGGGAGTCGAACCCGGGGTTTCTTTCACCTAATGCGAATGCATCACTCACTTGGCTATCTGAAAAACAGATCTTGAGTTAAAATAAGGGCCACATTTAAGATTGTTAGCCGTACTACAGGCTGCTGATTGATTGTTCTAACAGTTATATCCAGATCATCTATTTCGTTTAAGTATATGCTCGATAAATATCTCGTTTAAACTTAAAATATCTTAGACAGCCAACTTTCAACTGCTCGACATTAGCCTCGAATTAATCCAAGTTCGATTCCCGATAAAAGCCATGGCATTGACCCAGTATCGTAAAAAAAATTAGTTAATTGTGTCATTGAAATTCCCAGTTATTCTGTTTATTTTCAGCGTTATTCAAACTCCGTCGCACTTCAAGATTAATCTGGGAAGTT
Organism: Ladona fulva; assembly: GCA_000376725.2. Taxonomy (NCBI): domain Eukaryota; kingdom Metazoa; phylum Arthropoda; class Insecta; order Odonata; family Libellulidae; genus Ladona; species Ladona fulva. Next base: position 566,506 of record KZ308230.1, on the reverse strand, counting down.
CGCTTCATTCGGAAAGGAAAGTCCCGTAATACACTTTTAATGTCGTTTTTGTACGATATATTTTCTGATTTATACTACCGATTTCATTAACTCTTGAGCAAACTGAGGGATTGGGACCCTCGATTTGGAAAAAATCTGTTCGATCTCAAGTGTTTTTCCTAACGTTGAAATATTTTTCTACCAGGTTGCATTATAATTGAAATGTCTGTAAGATAAAGAATGCGATATTGCTATATCTCTATGATCTAATAAGAAATGAGTGCCAAGCAGAAACAATAACGGATTTTCGTGAAAATCTTTTATACAAATTTTTACATCATTTTGGCACAAATATTAGTTCAAAAACTAACACTGACGAAGGAGAAATCGATTTTTCCTTCGTCTTTGTAGTATATAATACAAAGGAAAAATCGATGTTTTATGACACTATTAAAAATGCTATTAATGGACAGTATAAAAAATCGATTAATTTATGATAATATTAAAATATACAGAATACAGAAAAATATATTCTGAAATCAAAAGGTCAATCTTAGTTTTCTTTTACGAGATAATTTTTACGAGAATTTGTTCCAGCAAGATTTTAAGTGTGATCGAGGTATCGCACATATTTCACGCCAATGCCTCGTTCCAGAATCGTGAGCATTGCTACCGCATATTTCCTATTTTTTGCGCCGTAAAAAATCTCAGCTAAGCCGGGAATAACGGCAATGACATTCTTTACCCCTGTTGTTTATATGACAGTTCTTTGAAATTTATCTCGAGCTGGAATGACAGTACAGTTTGGTAGTGGAATCACTTCCCGACGGTTGCCATTCTCGATCGAGGTTTCTATTTCATTTTTAACGAGAGACTATCCGGCCATTCCCAGAAATTAAAGGAAGTATACATTTAAATTCCGTCCCCGTTATCGACCGACGTGATTTATTTAATAATTTTCAGGCAAATGGCCCGTAAAAGACAAGCATCATTCTCACAAACTGAAGTGGGAAGGTAATGCAGAGAATGAGTTGAGACCAATTGACATTAGCTTTGAAGTGCTCTTCCATGGCCATGATTTTCAAACTGCATTGATATCCATCAACTTAGTTACCTCCAGGAATTTCTCCGTAATCAATTTCCTATTTTATTTATGTAAAATCTTTACAGCGAAGACAAAATTTATAGAATAAACTTATAGGCTTCATTCAATAATTAATGAATATTGGCGTTGGGCTTGTAATTGTATAATTTTAATGCTATAGTGATATGCTCATATAAATTAAACGATGGATATACTTAGGAGTAAAAAGTTTAACTAATAGCGACATAACTGGGACTCGAACCCAGGTCTCCCACTTTCCGGCCAGATATTCTAACGACTGATCTACCAAGTGGTTAGAATACATGCCCGGAAAACGGGAGACTTGGGCTCGAGTCCCAGTCATGTCGCTATTTTTCACACTTGTTTGTCCTTTGGATATAGCCGCACGGTTTTACCGTGCAAAGTCAATACACCTTTCCTTAATCCGGAGGATATGCTCGTTGGATCTGTAATTTCCAAAGGAAAAACAAAATGTGACTTTCCCGAAAGACTATATCCGATGTGATGAATTCAAGAAATTTTGGCGTAAATCTTTTCTGAGAAAACTTCAACGGTTTTGGTCGTAAATTCCCTCGTTCTGGACCTTTGACGAAAACATCTAAAGCCCTCGGCCATCAAGTTGACTGGTCGTATAATATCGGACGGTAACTTTTATTTTTCCGGTCCCGAATGCCATCATCGAACAAGTTCCGGTCGAATTCATTTTCCAAGGAAATTAGTATCCAGTCTCCCTAAATTATTATGGGACTTATATTTTAAAGATCCAATTGACAAATAAGGCAGTACTTTATTGCGTTCCATGCTCACGTCCCGCGCTTCCATTGAAAGAAAAATTCCGTAATGTGAGAAAGCTCTAAATTTATTATTGTATCCAGCAGTATGTCTTACATCGACAAGCTCAACTCTGTTGGAATTCATTGCTACGTTAATTTTCCTGAAAAAATAAAATACCTGATGAGTTTCAAAGTAAATCATGAAAGTCGAAATTTCCTGAAAATTTCAGCGAATGAACGGTTTACCTCTCTTCGTCAATTTTGCTTGTAAAAAGTGTTTAACATGATACGTATAAAGAGCTGATGATCATGCATTTTATGGAGTGTAACTTTCACAAGTTCAATGAAATTTTGAACAAAATTTATTATAAATTGTATCATAAAAAGAAAATCGCCAATTACAGGCAGCATTTCTCCATTAAAGAGTTGAATGAAGTGGATTACTTAATTAAGCTTCATTTAGAGGGTAACTGTAATGACCTTTGACGTCTTCATTATCATAATTGGATAGAAATATCTTCGTACCACCATACATTGATGAATATTTTCCATTTGTCATTTGGTTCAAGATAGAAGAAAAAGTGTGTTCACTTACTTGTGTTACATGGCTGTGATTAAGTGAAAGCTCTTGGAATAAGACAAGTTTGGATGATATCATTCATCCAGATCTCTCCTTAGAGAATGCTATGTAAAGTGACATTCATAGGGGCATCGTGCCATTATTATGTGAAATTTTTTCACTCATAGCATTCTGGCTCAGTGAGTAAATCTCACGAATTGCCTCACTCCTCATCATACGTGGGAAGTTTAATTTCCTTTCCAGTACTTTTAGTAGCTATTGTTGTAGGTTTTGAGGTTTAAACCGACCAGGCCGGTTCCATTTACATTTTCCTGACAGTTTTATATTTAATTATTACTAATTTATATTAAATCTTTCCGAGTAGAAAAATAGTAGCCGGACAGACATCTTCCTCCATGGAAGATGTTGTCTAATGCTTATGAATTTATTAAATTACTTTATTTCATGATTGAATAATTTTATTCCACGGTTAGTTGCGCCTTGTACTTACTGCGATGCATAATGGTACGGAATCTTTATCTCAAAAGAGCCGCCGGAACGTGAAAGGGCTTAAATTAAAGAGCCATTAATTAGCATCAACTTACTTCGAGCAAAAAAATGCCATACTTTCGAATCGATATAAAGGAAGGAATCCTAAACCACGTAGTGGTTTTTCAGCCTCTTTTTGTTCGAATTCTTTCCTTTACTATGACACTAGCGACTGAGTAACATGCGCTCTCCTTCTCCGACCCGACCAATCCTCCCATGTCCATCCCCTCTCCGTTTACTTACCCCATTGTCCTCCTCAAAAAACCTCTTCGTTCCAAGCACCACTCCCTCCCAAATCCCACCCAACCTAAATCCCCTCCCCTTGGGACTCCATTCGCGGCTTTTCTTTCCCCACTTTATCTGACCGCCATCTTGCCAGTCGGAGAAAACCAGGAGCTCTTCCATCCGCGATGGACAGCTTAGGAATGAGTGGGAGGGGTGGTGGGTGGTTGCGGGGGGTGGAAAGAGGTGGCCAAAGGGGTTGCAAAGGAAAAGAGTGACGGAGGAAAGGGGGTTGAGGGAGAGGCTATTTACATCAGGTAACGGCTCGAGGATTCTTGTGCCGTTTTCTTCTCTGGTTAACAAATGATTCCTCCTCCCTCAATCGCCGTATTTTTTCCGCTCTGCCTGCGCACGGGAGATAATTCCTTCTTTCCTGCTCGGTCCGTTCCCTTTTTGTTAAAACAGCACTATCTTTAGCGTTAGGGGAGTTTCTCATCTGGATCGATTGTTTGTGCTTCTTCCGAACAGGAAGCCGATACGGTAATCGAATTAGAGGAGGAGTTTTTTTCCCAGTTTGACTCCCGCACGAGGATGCAAATGTTTTTGTGATTCCCCCTTATTGTGTAGTAGTCTGTAATAGTGGTGTTCTCTACATTGGTGCCGCAACAAAGCTTTTGGTGGGCCGCACCACTTCCTGGACTTGCACGCTCTTAAAACTTTGATGTTTTACGGGCAGTTTCGCGATATTAAATAGGATTCAATTAAGCACAATTTCAAATTTACGTTCCTCCGTAAGTTTATTTTCTCGTCTTAATTCCCTCCATTCTTACTACTGGATTCTTCTTCCGTAGCTTCTTAGGTAACTTTTAAACTTTGGTTTTTAAATCCACGAAAGTTTTTCCGATTCTCTATTAATTTAAATTGCCTTTAATTATTATTTACTAGATCTATTTTTCGTTCATGAAGGTTAGATGGAAGAGGAATATCGATCTAAAGTAAGGTTAGGGTAAAGGCGATAAATAAACGCTATAAATATACCCTCAGGTAAAGGCGATATTTATTTATTATTCAATTTTAATCCTAACAATCCAAGAAATGCAAAATGCAGGTTAGTATATGAATTATATACGTAACGGAAGAGTAGTAGTAGTAGTATTGCTAAAAGTGCTTCGACAGCTTAGGTCATTTCGCACATTCCCATTCCCATCGAACCCGGGACCGCTTTCACCGAAGTTGAACGCGTTGCCCACTTGGCTATCCGGGAGCCCCGTAACGGAAGAGAAAAAGATTAATTTCCCTGTCGCAAGATAATCAGAAGTCAAAGAGAGTGAATCTTTGCACCGAAAGGTCCAAGTCACCCTTAAATTTCTGAATAGTTACATAAACATGGACAAAGAACTATATGAAGTAAACCTCAAGAGACAATTGGCAACAAGCCAATCTTCAATGCTTCACTCGAGACGCACGTACGGTATAAAAATAGGCTCAGCGAATCTTCTGATTGATTGATTTGGATTCATTAACATTAACGTATACTAATATTCTCCAGAATTGAATCAGCCGCTACACTGTACTTATGTTTTACTAAATTCAAATATTGCACATCAGCGACCTTGTATAACAATTGGGTTCATTGGAGCTTAGATAAACCGTCTCACAGGATCATATAAATACTTGAATCGTCAAAAAATACTTTGCATTTGAGTCACTAGCTACGGCAGAATAACCAGTTGGAACATAGTTCGGTACTAAAAATCATGAATTTTCCCCATCAAATGAACATAAAGCTACGAGCGCGTAGTACCTCATAATTATATTCAATTCGTTTTGTATTTGAATCGAGTTTTTTAATCTAAAGTGAATGAAAGTAAGCGTAACGGTCGTCCCTGATATTAAAAATTTGAATATAAAGCGTTCAAGTAAACAGCCCAAGGAGTTGTGCTACTCCTATTGCTGTGGCACCACGGTTTTACTTTCTTTTAAAACGTCTTTCATCATTGCGTTCATCTTCCCTTTCGTCCTAGGTGGCCCCGTCATTTAAATTTACGATAGTTTCAGTTTTATTAGTGTCCACACACGAAAGGGAGGTCAGTAAACAACCATAGGGCAGATGGACCCGTAGTATTGGTGTTTGGAGCCGATTTCAGGCTCATCTCCATCGAGAGAGACTGAGGCCCATCGCAAATATTACCAAAGGGCTCCTTCTCGTATTTTAGTCATAATGCCACAACACAATATTTTATGTTTCGAAGGTTGTTTTTGGGCGAATTGAAACCCCATAGCAAACAGCACGATCTAGTGCTAGAGCTATATTTAGGGTATGCCCACAGCTTTGGAAGTGCCGCTTACCGAAATATCGGCCATTTATCCGCTCGTATTTAAGCGAATTCGGATATGGTTTCCGGATAGGAGCTCGTAATTCTTGGCCATTTAATAACCCTCTGTCCAAATTCTCATTCGCACTTGGCTTTGCTTTCGGGGTATCTTTATATCGTCGCTTTGCATAACTCGTTGCTGCATTGCCTTATCTTTGCCTTTTATTTTTGGATAATTCTCTTTTAAGCGCTGCTCGTACAACCAATTATTGATGTCTTCCTGGAAGAGGAGAAAATACCTTCCTTCCGGCGAGGAGAGGTAATTTCATATCCCATTGCAATTCGGATGCTAAACGAGCTTTTTTGCGAGTGGCCAAGGAATATTTTACCGCGACTTAAACCTAACGAACGAGGTGTTTGGAAGGATGCCCTTTTCCTGAAATAATTTATCCTATTAATCTTTAAAACCGTCAAATTAAGTGCGGTCGTTAACAGTTTAGGAAGACAACTCGATGAGCACCTCTTCAGTCAACGCTGGGCTAAATATATGAGTCCACGTTTTTGATGGGAATATTAAATGGGTGAATTAGGTTGACGATAGAACATGGACTCAGGATGCTACACAAGTAACGCTCTTGCGCCAAAAGGTTTCAAAAGTAAAACTTCCGATTGTACACCCAAAATCCTGGAGTAATTTATTCTGTCTATTTCTGATTTAATTTATTCTGTCCTTTTTAATGAAAAATACATATCGGGCAGCGGATTATCTCAATTCGTTACGAAAAAATCCAAATATGTCGTCCGATACTTTGGCGAAATATTATTATCTGCAGAAAACAAGCCACGCAAGATCTACACCAAGTCATAACAACCTTTTTGTGACAACTTTAGCATACGGTACAAATCCATCTCCATCTAAAGGTAAAAATACCTTTCCCTCCCTCTCACATTCTCTCTTTTAATATCTTTAAACTTCTATATTGCCTCCACTGGGTTTACTTTAACATCTTATGTTTCCTTTGCACGTTTGATCCTTTCATTAAACGGAACCCGAGCTGACTGCGGCCCACTCATTACGACCTCACATTTTTCCGCATTCCCGCTGATACGTTCACGTGACGAATTCAAAGCATATAATTGCTCTTTGTTCCGAACACAAAGAAAAACGCGAAGAATGTCATGTATCCCTCGGATAATTCGCATTAAAAGCGGATTTGCTCATGCGCCCAGACAACTGATAAAATCAGCCCTAAAATTCAAATGTTGAGCTGGAAATATACTCACATATGCATGCAAAGACATAAGCGAGATGCAGATTCTGTCTTTGCGTAAAAGCCTCGTAAGCAATTTCAGTTCACATGTACGAAAAGAAAATTTAAGAAAAGATAAGGACAAGGGGACGAGGGCTTTTGTATAATTTCATATTGAAAATACTCGATTTTATCTACCAATTTGTATTTGGCCCTCTTATGGCACAATCGTGTAAATGCAGATGTATCGTATAATTTTATAATTTTACATAAAGTGGCCATTTGTAGGTGGAATGATACATGAAACCGCTGGTATGATCAGGGAAAGAAATCTCTCCCAAAAGCCTCGTAGTGGCCTGAGAGAGACTGAGCATACATGTTGGCGGTTTTTTACGTATTCAAGAAATATGATTTCCTGCTGAATCCCTTACGCCGCTCATGGCTAGCGAGGGGCTTATATATTCAGTAAACACCAAGTACCCAGGGAATAGACCTCCTCCCCGAAAATCGTCCGTTTGGCAATATTTGAAAAGTAAATCGGTATAAATTTTCCACTAATGTGTACGTGTCCGCAATGCGATGCGTTATTTAAACTTGAGAGCGGGCCTAGCGTATTTTTTACCATCTGCTTGCTAAAATGCTTGACGAATTGTTTCCTTTGGCGCATCAACTTGAACCAATATTATCATAAAGACGTTCTCTCAAAGAATGATACAGTAGCTATAACTGGAGAGAATAGCAGGCACAAGGGCGCTTGTGTATGTAAACGCCTTCCCGCGAACCAAAAGAAACATCCCGGGAATACATTAAGAAATGCCGAGATAAATGGAATAACCGTGTAGAAAAGATGGGAGATAAGACCATAAAAAAACGGGTAAGAACAAACGGTGGAGGAAAAAATAAGTCCGCCGGAAAGACCGTAGCGGACTACTAATGGGTCATTAAATAAAAAGGAGAAAGAATATCGAATTCAAGGATTATCAGAAAAGTTGAACCGGTGTGGAAGTTTCTGTATGGAAGAGGCTTCCGTATGAAGTTTCGGGTAGGGCGAAGCGGGAAGCACTGATGTACAGTTCATGACATAATCGGACGTCGGAAAGAGCGGCCAGAAGTTCGGATGGGAAAAATGAATTTCGGAAGATAGGTTGACTTCTGAGAGAGGGAGACGGGAAAAAATGTGGACAATTTGCTCTTTTGCGGTAAAAGAGGCGAATGTTGAATGAAAGATTCATGACTGGGCGGCGGATTGAGAGAAACCAACGACAGTGACGTCTTTCATCGGCGAGATTTAAACGGTTTCTTTCCGAGAATAAGAAACTACTTGTTCCCGAACGGACTTCAAAAGCAGCGTCTTGTTTTGAGGTTGTTTTTCTTAGGAAGAATAGCTTTGTGAAATATTTTTGTGTGGATCTGTTCAGGTTCCATTTCCCATTGCATCGGTTGGCCGAAACACTTGCTACTGATAGTACTAAGAGGAAACGGACCGGTTTGATCCCTATAATTTCCCTATAGCGTTATTCGTAGTGTTTTGGTGCTTTTCTTATGTGGAGGTTTCCAATATTATTTCGGCTCAATGAGAAAAGTAAGGGAAAACTACTATACTCCTCGTCTAGTAAGCCTCATTTTTCTCTAGGGATTTTAATAGATAGTAACGGCGAGATTCTAATTCAAACCGGTCTTTCCCTATTATTCCCGAGCACCATTCTTTACAATTGATACAAATGAAGAGCAAAGTCAAATAACTAAAATTTTATCTTAAGGCTTCTTATATAGCCATAAGATTTTCTGAAACTGTTTTATAATATTTTCGATTATGAATAGAATAATAACGAGTCTGCAATACAGGAGAGTGCTTCTTTCTCTTTTTTAATTGAGTCATTCATTCTTCGAGATGTTTTCTATTCGTATGTACGTATCAACGGACACTTTCGTATGTTTTGTGGTAGATTTATCCTGAATCGCGATGAATAAGCACACGAATCAAAAGAATTTTTTTTTTCGTTTTAGGGACTCATTATTTCCGCAAACGATACGCGATAACAATAAATTGAAGAGGTAATTCCAACTCTTGGTGTTAACATCCCCTGCCACACGCCGAAAGACGGCTTGCAGGGTATGTAGATGTAGATTTTGATGTAGATCTTTATGTAGATGTAGATTTTGATAAGATTTTCGGTATGCCCTTTCCTGTTTTATCTAAGTACACAAGTTTATGATACCAATCTTTTTGGTAATACAAGGAAATTGAGGGGGGCGTTTTAAAACATTCAGTGTCCACTGTTGTACAGCAATGGTTCGAAGAATAGCCATAGAGTAAAACATAGAGTGGAGTATCCCAAGCAACTTCTTGGTTTTAAGGTTTTGTGTACACCTTAAGTAAAAAATAAATGAGAAACAATCAATGCATTCTCCGACTGTTATTCAGAAAAGTCTCAGAGCAAACATTAATTCTATCTAGCATTTACAGTGATGGATTTGAATGCATTTATCTTAAACAAGGGGCTCCAGGGTAGCCAAGTGGGCAACGCGTTCGCCTTCGGTGAAAACGGTCCCGGGTTCGATTACCGGTGAGGCTTACGTGTAAAATTACCTCAGCTGTCGAAGCACTTTAAACAATACTACTACTACAACTTAAACAGGGTTTCTTATGTTCGATTTTTATTTCAAAAGACATTTTATAATCGAATAAATGTGAACGAATATGTGGAAGCCTACAGACGGAGTAAGTTACCCATCAAATAGACCCGTTTGAATTTTTGCGAATCATCTTCATTTTTTATTTGGATTTGCTACTTTATCATTGAGACCAAACACCCAAGAAACAGGGCGGAGTGCTTAAATGTCTTTTAAGTAATATATTCAACCGAGAAAAAGACACGGGGTGACCGTGGAGGTAGATGTCTCCCAGAATAATGAGTTCAGTTGTCCCTCATTAAAGTCCTGCATTTCTCACCATCGCGTTTCCTAGAAGATTTCTCTGAAAGTTACCGTACGAAAGTTTAAATCCAATCTAAAATATTACTTTGACGTCATTAGAGTGTGCACTACGAACCTATTCTTAATTTTTCATAACGTCTAGCCAATAAGGCGATTCACAGTCCTGTTTCTCTTCTTGCCAAAAACCGTGAATATTTTTCAGTTTTCTGTTTTCTAAAAGACTTAGGGAATTAGAATCTTTTTTTCCTCTGTTAACGTGGGTTCAATTTTCCGTGAGTGATCTTGTGCTATTCATCACGTTTGCCTCTTGTCGATTACGCATGTACAATCGAGACGGGACATTTTTTGTCCTCAGCCTTTTGTTTTCCCATTCGTTGCTCCTCCTTCCGTTGACCCTTGTCTTTGCCAAACTCACCAACAGTCCTCCTCCCTCTCCTCATATCATCCCATTCCCTCTACGCCTGAATTCCTACACACCACCCCCTCCCCCTATTCCACAAATGGGTCGCCTTGTCCCACCACATTTTTCAGTAATCCTTGCATTCTTTTATCTCTTTCGTTGTCTTCTTTTCTCCTGTCCCACCAGTCCATTGCATCCTCCATTGCTCTTTCTTCCCAATGTTCCTCTCGACCAAGTTCCCCTCCCCTTCGTGCATTTATCGCCTTCCTTTCCTTGGAATCTTCATTCGTTTCGCCCCACTCGTATCCTCTTTTCAGCTTGGGTCTCGTGAATTGCTCGATGAAATTAACGATAAGAAAATTTCCTTAGCCTTATTCTCATCACTTATGCCAGTGCTCCCAAACCGGTGAATTGCGGCACATAAGTGTGCCATCAGTAAGGTCTTGGCGTGCTGCGAAATAGCAGGAAATATGTTTTTTGAATCTTCCATCGCGTATACAAATTCTCTGTACATTCGTATTTTTCAACAATGAAACATTTTATTCCACACTTTTCTCCGATACAGGGCATGAGTTTTTCTCTGAATTTTTTGTTTTCATTGGATACTATTTGCACGCAAATTACTGAGAAAAACCATCTGTTTCTTAGTAGAAATATGGCATCGGTGGCTCTCATATTGTACAGAGCAGGAATGCAGTAATACGACATTCATTCATAAGTCATTAAAAATATGCGTATCAAATTGTTTAGCTGTGTTTTCGCGGAATTTATCAATTCCAATTCATTGAAAGTAATGAAAGTACAGAATTAGCGTCCCGCGAAGTTTAATTTGAAGTTATTAAAATTACCAATTCAAATTAATATATTGAATTAAATTTAATAATATAATAAACAATAATTAATATTATGTGGTATTATATAAATTATTAGATAATTTAATGAGTTGTATTAAATTACAATTAATTAATTGGTTGAATCGATTTAAAAGTAAATATGCCGTAGAAGACTAAAGAAGCACTGATATTATTATAGGTTTGCCTAATGATCATGACGGTTATGATTAGAGATTATTACTTAGCTTTAACACCAAATGCAACAATTAACGTTCTTTGACTAACGATATCAATCTAAGGAATGCGTAAGGATGTTATTACACGAAAATTTGTGCGACTGGGAATGCTCCCAAGGAAAAACGGACATGAAAACGCGTTTCTCCTTGGGAATGCCATTCTAAGTTATTGGGCTTCATCTTCAGAAGAAGCCCAGTAACTTAGAATAGAATTAGAACCTAGAAAGATATCACTAAATCATGCGGGTGCTTTGGAATTGAAATTCGCTAAATCTTTTAATATGAAATTGTAATTAAGGATATGAAAATGAAGGATTATTGAATCAAACGCAAATAGTTATTAGTACGTACGATAGATGGNAGGTATACGACGACAACATTAAACGGGGGACGAAAGGACGAAATATCTGGAAAAGTTTAGCGGTGTGGGACCTACTATCGTCGCCGAAGCGAAAAACGAGGCGAAACTGAGCGGAAAAACCTTTCGCTCCAAGTGGCGCGGTTATAAATAGCGAGCGAGAGAGGAGCAGCATGAAGGGGATGTTAGCAGGAGGAACGGACACAGAAAATTCTCCAGATGAGACTGATTCTAAAATATATGCTGCTTCTTTGAATTCCATAACAATTTCTCCTAAAGAAGAGCTAAGAAAAAATTGTGGTTATATAAAAAAATTCAAAACTGCAAAAGCCATTTGAGTTTCAGTTTAACACGTTCACTGCAGATACCTCCATTTCCAATGCATGTATCACTCCAACGATGGAGTGATCCGTAGTGAACGTGTTAAGAAGATGGCGGATATAGTTGTGGTTTTCACTTTAAAATATACTGCAATCAGTGAAAAGCTTGGTCTTGTTTGAAATCCTTACGTAATTCGTAAGATGTGATGGTCCAGCTCTTGTAAGAGAAAATTAAACTTGTATTAACTTGTATACTTCTTCTGTATGGGAAGGAACGCGAAGGGGAACCGACACATGTAATCGAGGGACATTTTGGTGCATTTAATTTCCTTGCGGGACCTGTTTTAGCCATGGAAATGAATTCAAAGATGGAGGAAAGAATTTACGCAAAAAGTCCTATTACAACGCACTGGAATTCTTCCAGAGAGAAATTAAAAAAACAACGATCTCAGGTGACTAAACGTTTCGGAACATTTAAATTCTACGCGCGAGTAGTCACGGTTTAACTTTGATAAAACTCTATACTTTCCTTTTTCATAGCGGAAATTATCAGATACCATTAATATGCAAGGCGATGACAACTACACGCGGGTTCCATTTAAAACGGGCTGAGCAGTTTGGGAGCGTTATTACCGAAAGAGCGGTAAGCTACTTCATGTACCATTGAAAACCATTTCGGGATCTCTTCCTCGTAGTACCTTTCCCTCTTGTTATTCTCCTATATGGCCAAACTGCTATCCTACGACGCACCCTTGTCCCTCAACCACACCTGCAGACTCCGCTACCTTTCTGACTCTCTCACCCTCTACCTCACTTTCTCCCCACTCAACATCCATTCGTAAAAAGACGTGGGCAGCCTCCTTAATGCAGCACAATTTGGAAATTCTGCTCCCATAGGACCTTTTGAGAATTTTGTTTTGCCCATAGATTTAATGAATGCTCACCGGGGCTTTTCTGGATCTCAGATCCGTGCTGCATTTAAATATTTCTCGAGGAAGGGAAAAGTTAGCCCATGAGTTCTCGCGGGGCTTTTCTGTGAGCACTTAGTTAACTTCCGTCTTCGGTAAAGTAGATGAAGTTCTCAGCAGCTTCTCGCGATTAAAATCCTTTTACGCCTAAGTAGATTTCTCTCTTGCGGGTCTTTGATCAGTTTAATTCGCTCCTAACACCACTTCTTTAGCTATATGTGCCGGAGAATGATGTAACGTTAAGTGGAAAATGCGTGCATTATTAAGTGAAAATTGGGGGAAAGCCGAATTAGTGCGCATAAATTATCACGGGAAGCTCCAGATACTTTGTTTGGGAGCCAATTTTAACGGTATTAGTAATATGTAAATAGGCCGTTACAATTTAAGTTTTAGATTGAGTTTAATAATTTTCAGTAGGGAATTGTAGTTCAAATCAAAATTTGTTTAATTTCCATAAATTCATTTATAAAGCTGCAAAGAATTTGTTTCATAAGGAAGTATTTGTCGAATCTTAGGGAGAATCTCCTTTACCCGCCTCCCTTGTAATGCACCTGCTCTTATTAACGCATACATTTTAGCAAACGAGTCAAACTTTATTGCCGTTAAATTCATTAAGTGTTAGCGATGAGAAATACAATGTTCGAATTTGAGATCATTTTGGTTGTCCCAAAAATCGAGCATATCGGGGGTATACGTAATAGTAGTATTCACGCATTTATATTAAAGTTTAGAGGGATGTACATCTAGGAGAAATTCCGTCTCGTTCATTCACAACTCCCTTGCAGAACTTCTTATCCCTTTAAACTTCTTAACACATATCAGTAATTAATTTTTCCATGTATTCCCTCCCATTATATAGAAGAGATTATGGATGGGCCTGAAGCAAAAGGTTTATCCGTTTTTTTATATTTTTCCGGTAAGTAATTATACCGCAGAACCGCTCATTCCAAATATGTTTTCCCTTTTGTATGATTTTATGCGAAATCTCTTTCACTGCTCAGTTTATTACCTTCATATCCTCATCACACCCAGCAACAGATTTCTTACTGATTTTTATAATATACCTTCTCATGCATGTTTCTTATTCCCAACGGATATAAAAAAAGAAAGACTAAGAAGCTCAACGTGGTATCTTATGAAGGATTAAATGCCAATTCTGAATGATAATTCTTATGGAGTAGCCAGAATCACAGTGATTCTTCGTTGTAACTACTCCTCTGAAATGTTTTTCATTTATCCTTCAACGAAATTTTGGGTCCTCGATTCTGAGCTCAATTGTATACATTCTAACCGTGTCATATTCCTTTTCCCGCTCAATAAACCGAGGTATTTCGAGTGCCTGGAAAAATGTAATAGGTAGTTCGCTTTATTCCTCAGATTATATACATTTACTTTGCAAAAGACGCTCAAAAGCGGACGAATCATAAATCTACCCATAAAGTTTACTCATTCTGATTCCTCGCTATTAATTAATTCGGTTGAATCTGAGATTTATACCGCGCCTACTATTGACAGCTTCCCATTGAAGTCGAAGCAGAAGCGATTGACGGAAAAAGATATGAATCCTGAAGGAGATGGAGATCATGCCTAAGGCAAGAAAGGTGAGAGGAGTGGAGAAGGGAGATGGTGGAGGAAAGATACACTGATGAGAGGGAGATTGATTCGTTACAATGGAATGCACGGTAGTTCTCCTGGAAGAGAAGGTTTTGTATTCACGGCAATGCATCTGTAAGATCAAATAGGATGCGATATCTGTATCTTTTACTGAGTTAACATTCATCACGTTCGCGATTCAAGGATCAGTCCCGCTCTATGATAAATACATGTTGAGGATGTCTACCATAACGCCTGGATGAGTCCATCAGTTGCATAGATATGGCGATACGATACATTGATAAGTAAAGAAAACAGATGACGATAGAATAATACCAAATCATGGGAATCAGTGAGGATATTGTACGCCAATTTCGCTTAATTGACACCTTCTTTATACTTTAATATTCCCTTTCGCGTAGCTTAGATAGTATTTGCTGCATGAGTTACATATTAGTTGATGTCACAATTGAGAGCTGACGGCTGGTGATTATTTACAATTTGTTAAAGATTTTTCAATGGATTCTGATGCTTTATTTTATTTTACGGAATATAAAAAACGTCTGTGACATACAATATCAAACCTTCCACATAGTTTGTCATTATCTCACGATGATTGGGATTCAGGTTGTTATATTATTTTCCTCGCAACCAGTACTAACAGTTTGATGCGCTCTTCCTATTGTAATACGTCAAAATATTCGGAATTCACCCCATTTTTTTTCTTAATGATAAGACCTTATCTTTCAGAAAGATGGTTACTGCCGTTTAAAATAAATATTTTAGGTTATCCTGGCACATTCAGTTGTAAAATGCAGCGTTTAGGGCAATAAATGAGTCATAGGGCTTATGAACAAATCGATTTATGTATAACGATTACATAACATAAGTTTAAGTCTTTCGGTTAACCCCTATTGGGCCTCTCTTCCAGTAAACCTCGTACGTGATTCTGATACATTTTACAAAATTAATGGAAAATGAAAGCGTGGGGCTGTGGGGAAAACATATACGGAATTATAAATTTTGTAAAGTGACTAAAAAACGCCGCACGTTGCGGAAGACGCCCATAGAGGAGGTGAAAAAAACCGCGGAAACACAGTAAAATAAAAAACGAACCTGATTCAAAAGGGCAAATTCAAAATTAAATAAAAAAATTTAAAAACAAACTCAAATACACAAATATATTCGAAAAATTTGGAAAAGAAACTAAAATCATAACTTTGAATATTGAATAAACTATAAAAGTTAAATGTTTGTATTAGAAAACAACATAATATCATTCTAATGAACAATAATATGCTAGATGATACATTTATTTGCGTAACAATCGTTTTTGTTCAAACTAAATAAATTGGACACGTAAGAACATGCCTGTTACTACACAATTGCGTTAAGGACCTTCAACAGGAAATTTAGAAGATAGGCTATTAAAACTGTAAAAGACCGAAATAGAAATAACATGTATTTGAAAGTTTTCTGTTTAAGATATTAAATTATGTTGATATTTTGTCAAATGATATTATTGTAGTGTTTCAAAGAAACTAAATTAGGAGAAGTACACTACCTTCTAAGGATTTATTTACATTCAACTGATGCGGGGAATTAAATTTAAATGTTTCAAGATCTATTTAATTGAAACTATTCTTGTTCTAAGATGTACCGTTTAGAAAATTAGCAAGCATATTCCGAGGTTCTTCAAACATTGAAAACCCCTTAGAATTAAATCACTGCTTTGTTTTAGAATAAAACGATTACTAAACCTTAGTCCGTATACCAATGTCTCTTTCCAACCGCGGTTGTGCCGTCAACCGGCAAGGCATTCTCGTGCTGTCCTTCATGCTAAATATCAGATAAAGTCCCATGAGGCTTCGGAATTTAGACGATGAAAGAGTTAAAAGAGGTCAATAAATGAGCTGAGAGAGTAAAAAGAATCATTCTGAATACAAGGCGCACTAATGAGACGGATTGCCGATCACTCAGCTCCAGCAGCAAAGCGATTAAACATCCGTATCTACGCCAAGTGTCTCCTTTCATTCACTAAATATACAGCGATGAAATGACCCTTGCACATTCGAATGCCATCTCCCGGTGAATGCACGTAGAAATGCAAACGTTATTTTAATTAGCATTCGAACGGAGTCGATATGTTCGCCGTTAAGGACGTGGATGAGATATAAAGAGTCGTATTCTAAGTACTAAAGCTCTCTCTTATGGGGAAAATATAAATTCCTCTCGCTAACCTGCTTCACCTCTCTTTTCTCCGATTCCTTTAAGTATGCATCCAGCCCAGTCTTTCGTTACATGTGCTAGTCGTCACTCGCGAGTCATTTTCCCCTTATGCGTTGGGCCACTCCCTGCAGCTAACTCCTCTGCAGGAACTCCGCTCTTTAGTGCCACCCTTATGCTTGGAAAACCGGACCTTTTCGCAGTAAAAAACAAGCGAATCTTTTTACTCCTCTGAAGAACTGAGGCAGGAAATGCAATTCATAAGCAGTGCATTTTGACAAATGTGAATTAATCAACTTTACTGGGCAATCCTTTATAAGACAATATTTAAGGGAATTTCTAATGATGATCGATGAATTCGCGAACGTACAAATTGTTGTTGTGAGGAACTGCGACGATGATTGCAAGATCGGCCGATGAATTTCAAAATAATCCTGGTTTCAAATAAAATTGTCGGAAAGAGGAGATTTGTTTTGTAGAAATTCATCATGTAAAGTAGTTATAATAGCAGATGTACTGCCTGTAGAAATTTTGTGGAAAAAGTACGTCTATTTTTAATTACGCTACAAAGTTTCCTTAACTAGTTTAGGTGAGCGAAAGATGTTGCTTTTTTATTCCAGGTAACCTTCCGTCAAAGCCCACGGACTGCATTTAATGCAAAGATTGCATCACTGTTTCAGATAGTGATTCCACCGATTTATTTAATGGGAACAGTTAAATGGGTGCAAATGATACTTTTATAAATTTACACCCATGTGAGATTCGAATTGAAGAGTGCAATCAAATTGTTTTCCAACAACTTCGCAACTGGGGATTGCAAATCAAATCTTAGATTAGGTCAGAAGTTCCCAAGGAGGAACGGACATGAAAAAGGTCTGACGGAACCGGGACTCGAATAGGCTCCCAATAATATTGGTAGACCCGGGTTCGAGTCCCGGTTCCATCAGACTTTTTTTATGTCCGTTATTCCTGGGGAATTTTCCTAGGTGCACGCCTTATCGTGCCAAGTACCTAAAACCTTATTCCTTGTATGTCAGAAGTGTTAATAAACGGTAAAATTCTCTTTGCTTTAAGCTCAGATGTTTTAAACAATCTGAATTTAGAAAAGGAGCATCCAATCCGCGCCCACACCAATTCCGTGCGGCTCAGTAGTGATCCTTTGTGGAATGCTTTCTTCAGTATAATATTCTAAAACTTGATAACTGAAGTGGAAAGAAACGTTATGTTTTGAATATAATCTTTGACTATGAAATTATTTTTATAAAGCAACTAAAATAGCAATTTTTAAGTTATCACAATATAAAACAAAAGGAAGTACATTTTCTAAGGCCCGCAAAGTCTTTATAAAAGGTAATGCGTCCCATGATGGGTAGAAACTTAAAAAGCACTGTTATAAAGTGAAAAATGGTTTCTTTAATTGATGAAAGGAACAAAAGAATTGGATTTTGATAAAGAAAAGATCCAAGACGAAATTTAACTCCCTTTTTTCTGTCAGCTTGTTTTCTCGTCTTATTGAAATATTCCTAACCGTGGTGAGGATTTTAGTCATTGATGGAATCCGAGGGCCGTTTGAAATATTTCATTCCGAGTGGAAGAAAGACAAAAATGGAATGTGGAATATTCTGTCAGCTGGTAGTTTGTCGAAGAAGGTTCGTCTTGACGAATCATCAGCCGAAAAGAACCCTCTAACACATCTATATCTACCATTTTTCGACTATGCACACCTCGAAAGTAAGTTTCTTTGCCGAGACATAATTAGCTCTCTTCCGCTGCATGCCGATCTTCATGCGCTTATTCCTCAGGCTCGTTTATAACACTCTCCTGTTTATCTTCCCTCATTTTGCTTCATCTCCAGCACTTCAGGTATACGACGACAACATTAAACGGGGGACGAAAGGACGAAATATCTGGAAAAGTTTAGCGGTATGGGACCTACTATCGTCGCCGAAGCGAAAAACGAGGCGAAACTGAGCGGAAAAACCTTTCGCTCCAAGTGGCGCGGTTATAAATAGCGAGCGAGAGAGGAGCAGCATGAAGGGGATGTTAGCAGGAGGAACGGACACAGAAAATTCTCCAGATGAGACTGGAACGGATGGGAATAAATAAGGGAGAAAAGAGGAAAAACCTCCTGAAATGCTGAGGAGCGAGAAAAAGATTCCGGGATAAAGAGGCGGCGGCCTTAAGAGTGGTAGGGGAGCTGTCTTGCGCTCTGGTGTGAGAAGGGAAACAAGTAATTATCTCCGCCGAGAAGATTAGACTTGAATAAGAAGGGAATAAAATTTACCCTCGTAATGCCGGTGGCTGTTTCGAAAAAAATAATCTGGAGAACATCCTCGGTGATTTACGGATAACGGAAATCAGGAAGTTTCGTAGTTACCCAAGGGTGACCATGTCTGACTACGAAAAGTCACGTGGTTGCAAAAAATTTGGCCTCGAGTATGGTAAGTTTACTGTTCCATTCGACGGTTGAAGTCCCCCATTTGCCTAGGTTGAATAACAAGCCGTTTATCATCGATTCGCCAATTTTTGGATAGTTATTGAATTTTAATGAAGGTGTTTCCAAAGCACATTCAAGTCATTATGCACCTGTAATTCTATAATTTGGGCCTTCCCCGGGAATGGAACCCGGGATCGCCTTCACCAAAGGCAAAAGTGTTGAGCACTTCTCCCTCCGAGCCCCGGATATTTGTTGCTATTGATTACTGAATTTCTTCTGTATGCCTCTTTTTTATTCATTCTGCAAAGAAACTAGGAGAGTTTGAAATTTTACAAAACAATATTTTTGGAAAACGACTATAGTTTCGACTTATAGAGTCATCATAACCTGATGATGATTGTTGTCCTCCAATAAATATTGCGGTTTGTAATTGTTCGACTTTTCTTTTTTCCTTCATGGAGTTTTACCACGAAGTCACAGTCCAAGTAGTTGATTCTATTAATTCTGTATTATACATAGATTCTAATCAATTTTCCAAATGAAAATATTGGTGGGAATTAACCCATGTAATTCTAAATATAGATTTTTTAAATGTCAAGAACGAACCTGACAAAATATTCAGAGCTGTGAATAATCATCATTATTTCTGTCTTTCCTTGGGCAAGCTTTGGTTGCCTCTTGCCCTTAGAGCTCCAATCTAGAGTCATCCAATGACCATATTCTGGACTGAAGGCGTCATCTTGTTGATTACCTTTAGAAATACTCACACTTATCGTCACTGGAAACTTGTTTGCCCCATAACGCATGGCAGGTCTCTTGAGACTCCGGTTGGTCCTTTTTCCATTTACCGTCGCACCCATTCAAGCATGCTCCAAAAGAATCGCCAGAAGTTGCCGTTCGCAGAAATCCACGCCCAACCATTCCGTTCGGAAAACTCCGTCTTGACTCTTGAAGAAATATCGGGCGATCAATTTCCTATTCCAACTTCATGACGTACGAACGCTGTCATATATATTCCATATTTATTTCTATGGGCTGTTCAGCGATGGATGTACAGCGTGGGAAGTCGATCCGCTTCCTTCTCCTGGATTCGTACTCTTATCGACTTATCTGCCCAAAGGCTCTAGCTCCATTTATTTCCTCATTCTTCTTGCGCTCCTTTTTATCCGTTAAGGCATACTTCTTTTCTCTAATGCGTAAGTACGGGACTCTTTCCAAAGGGGTAACGGATTTTGTCTGACGGAAGAAAGCCTGACGAAGAAGATGTCTGACGACGAAACGATAAGAAAGATGAGTCATTTTCTTAGTATTCAAATGCTACTTTTTCAGTTGTCGTTACTATGAGGTTATGGTGGTTTTTATGACGACTGTAATACATCTTCTCAAATCTCCAACTAATTATCCTTCATACATTGAAATTTATCTTTCTTGGTTAGATTAACATATAATTTTTTAGAGCGACTGTGGCAGATCTAACGGAATACTTAATGTACGCAATGATGCTTCATTCACGAGGTGACTTTTGTCGTTGTAGGGTTATTTCTTAAGATTTTACTCTCGTAAAAGAAGCTGGTTGTTATTTTGCGAAAGAAGCTCGTTGTTATTATTTTTATGTTTTCCGCTTTTTCCTCTTCAACTCATTTTAGATTAAGTTAGTTATTTTTTTTAATGTACCAAAGGTTGACAAAGCAAGTAGAACTAATTATTGTATCGTAAAAAATTTCTGAGATTCTTAGAAATTCTGAAAATCGATTTATCAAATGAAATAACATTGGAGCAATGACTACCAGAAGGATACTAAGGATTTTAAATCAATAATTTCGTACGCTGATATAAATCATTTTCCAAAAAATTTTAAGTATTACTGTTGAGACGTATGTATTTACATTCAATAAATTATTATCGTTACAGTACTGCCCAAGTGATATTTGTATACACAGTTTCCTACACATATTTTAGCTTGTACTATCAGTAGGTTTGCGCAGGTTTTTTACATCCCCTTCTCTGTTTTCCTGCTGTGGAGATATTTTTCCTAAATTATTACTTTGGTTTTTTTTAAATCCACAAATTAATATTTTCCTCTGTATTTCTATTTATAAATTTATTCATGTTTTATTAATAACATTGACGACAGGTTAGATGAAAGAAGAGATTTTTTATTCTCAATCTCGCCTTAATAACGATTTCGATAAATCTTTAGCCAAAAGTTATCTTTCTTACAACAGAAATCTACTTTATAAAATAATCAATGGGCGTAGCTGCAACACAGATACTACAGAATTTTAGCCCTTTCTAGAGGCTTCTGCCCACCGACTGAAATTTTGTGACGATTTAAACTTTTGGTTGCAAATAATGTAAAATGTTAGGATGCTGCAAGCAGGGATTTCGCGACTGGTAGGTCGTGCGCGTAGCGAACCAAGGACGAGCAAGGCGTAACGCACGATTCCGGCCCCCGCGTTGGCATGCAACTGTTGCTGATGACCTACACAGCGAGTGTGAGTTCACCTGTGCTCATTTGTGCAAGTTTGACAGATTTAAGATTCCGCTCCTGCTGATACACGTCTCATCCTTAAGCTATAATTTGTTGCCAGAGTCTGCACGTAGCGTAAACTATCGACTGAAGAAAATCAGGCTGCATTCCTCACCGGATGTTTGTCACTTTAGCGATCGGTTGCTGAAATACGAGTACAGGAGAAGCTCTCTCAGCGATCACTATTTGAGCAAAGATAACCGGAAAATAGGTATCGCATTTCCATAAACTCGGGTTTGATTCAATCATCTGTGGATGTGATTCAGCAGTTTAGGAGCAAGAGAATTCACTGGATTATTGAGGAGAGGAAGTTTTCTGTTCCACAGGCAAACAAACCAAATTCAGAACTAGCGCTGTATTTAATGTGGTAGGCGAAGAATGAAATATTAGACGAAACTTAATATTCTTCTGTTTGTGCCAAAATTCTGTTTCAAATCCCAAATAGTTCAACTCTGAGCTAAGCGTCATCTCTCTAGCTCATTTTTAAGTCATATTTACTTGCGCACTTCATTTCGTAAGGAATGCTTTGCAAGGTCAATGTCCGTATCGCATTTGAAGGATAAAATTCGTAAACGAGAAAACAGTAAATTTTGATTATTTAAATTATTAATTGAATTTTTGGTGAGCGAATCAATACATCATAAAGTGTAAGGTTATAGTTATTATCGAAAGTATAAAAGCTGAATGCTATTATTTCTCCATTTCTACTGGCAGGTTTAACGACCGACAAGATAGGCGAGCCTGTGGTACATACAAACATGAGCTCAAAGTGGCAGGCGAGAGAAATTTTTTGGCACGCGAAACTCTGAGAGCACAATCCTAGTTATGTATTCTTCAATTAAAAATGAAGCCCCTGGGTAAATTAACGTGGACTCTGTTCATTAGTAATGATAATTAGCTAATTATTTTCACCAATCTTCATTCCATCGCTTACATAATAAAAGAGATAATATCAGCGTGTAACTGAATGGTTTGGCACAACATTGGCATTTAAGTCCGTTATATCTATCAAATATGGCACGATTGCCACGTAAGGTTCGCCATCCCTGACCTAGGACGATACCTGCACCGAGTTCTTTAGTGAAACACAACCGTTTGAAACAGTTTCAGCATACAATTTTTCCTCTATTTCATCAAATACCTCTACATAAAGAGTGTGATATCGAAAGTTGAAGCTTTGCGATCGAAAACCGCAAATAGAAATTATTTCCGACTTAGTTTTCGACTACTTAAGGCCAACACTTGGAAAATAGTTAATAGCTCGCTTGTATAAGTATCTTGATTTACTCCTGCTCCATCCATTACTTTCTTACACACCTAGGCAAGAAATTCCTTAAGATTCTCTATATTTGTAAGTTTCTTTTCTTTTTGCACTCTGCGTGCTCTTCCTTTTTCCGTGAACGAAAATCGTGATAAGCTTTAAGAATGTTATGAAAAATAATGCACGTCACCTTTAAATTTAGCGCCGCCTGAATTCCTTGACTGTGAAATACGATGAGCCGTAAAATTCTCCTCGTCAAGAGTGCAAGCGCACAAAAGCGCAGATAATCCGCCTAACGTATCCATAGCATCTGCTACAGAGATTCTAGTAGGAAAGGTTTTACTCCTAAAGAGATCTCCATTCAATGTGCCTCTGTTTTTATGGGATGTCAGAGCTCGTTCGCTTTTTCAGAAAAATTGTCTGGAATACCGTGATATGCTTTCTTGTTCTCTGCCTTGTGTCAGGTTACGGATTAAATAGAATAAACTATTTTAACCACACGCAGCAAAAAGCGCCATATTTCAATGTTAATCAATTTACTATTTCAATCAGGTAATTGAATCTACAGTAGACCAACAATGAAAAATTATGAACCATTGTTGTAATTAATTATATTTTCAATGTACGCAATAATTAAACTTGTCTTCCTCGAATTTTCAACTGCTATGCTTACATTTCTCTTTAATCTCTCCCCTAAACTTACGAATGTTTAATCCGAAACCAAATCTTTTCTTTAAATCCTTGCGGTATTTCGATGAATATTCGGTTTTAATATAAAATCATTTCGATAAGCATTAGGAGCAAAATCTTATGAAATCATTAAACATTCTTTAAGATTGCTGATACATACTTCTGTAGATCACTATGTGCAAAGGGTAACAATTGTTCTAATACTTATCTAAATACGTAACTTTGTAGTAGTCAGCCCTTAGCTTGATTATGAATTTAGAGAGTTGGACCATACTTAAAAGTGTTGCATTCGTGAGATAATGAAGGTACGGCAAAGATAATAAATTTCGTAATGAATTTCTACGACAAATCAGTAAACCTTACTCACAATCTTCATAACGTAGGTTAAGAATCATTAGTGGATAGAAGATTCGAAGGCTTAATTTACTTTATCAAATTCAGAGAAGGTACTACATACGTCTTTAAAAGATGTGGCCGAAACTATGCTTCCTCCCTGTTACATAGGCAGTTCTGATACTACGAGAAATTTAAGAGTAATATAACTAGTCGCGTAAGGAAATCACTTTTCCGCGAACGATACCCGAAAATAATTATTTAGGAAAGTAGAGACATAATGAATGCACGCAGGGACACGCTGAAAGAGTTGTTGCTAGCAGGGCACATATGTATATGTAAATTTTAAATTAAATTTAAAGCCTGAATCTCGTAGCAGTCAGGCTGCGATTTAGGCTTCATAGAATGGCGGACAAGTAACTATTTATTCCTTCAGAATAAGAATAACTTTCCTCGCATAAAAATCGCCTATATGGACTTTATTTTCTTACGATTATTGAAATACACATCTTTTTAAAATGTGGACCATATTAAGAATTACGATATTTGTCACTAAACATATTTTTGAAGATGGGAATTTTTGAGTTAACTGTATGGATCTAACAACTCTCCTTTAGATCGATTTCTGTTAATTTTCATATAGTGCCTATTGATGTAATCATGATTACTGCCTTTCGATATTTTGCTGTACTTCTCGAGCTTATGATGATGCGAAGATTGATGATAAAGAATGATATTCCTCTATGTAATCGTTTTGTGCTCATTTTGCGGAAGTTTTCGGAATTAAGTCGCACTCATAAATGCTCTGCAAACAATTTAAACCTCTCGCATTCAATTAAGTGATACCCAAATTGGGCTCAGAAACCAAACAAATTTTCCAAATCATTGCCTCAAATTGAATTCACCTTCCGCACTCTCCTGTGAACTTGAGTGATAATTCGTTTCCTTCCTTGTGCAGACAGTCTTTCCGCATGATTGATTTGTTTGCTTATTTGCATTTTTCCTAGCGTGATGAGTTGATTGATCTTCTTCTCATGATATGTGTTGGACCTTATGGCTCTTCCTCCCAAAACCTACGAGATATTTTAGGTAACATTTTAGGTCATACATAGCGTATTTTTCATCAATTAGTGCTTTAAATAACGAAAGTGTAAATTCTAAGTGGGTAGAGCGTTAGTCTAAATTGCACTTCTGCAAATGAATTTTGAATCACATATTTATTCTAAAATAAATGGTAACCAAACAAAGCCTGATAAAAGCTCAATGTTAAAAATCAGCCGTCAGCACTTTTTAGAAATTTAAGGGTCTTCTAGGATCAGAAAATAGGTAAGCATTCTTCAGAAATTTAAAATAGCGCGCCAATAGCATTAGAAAATGTAGCAAAGTATTCATGATGCCCTATGCGGAATCTTGAAGAAATATTCACGCTTTTCCGGAAGCATCTGAAGATTCCATCGCTGCCCTTAAAGAGATCTACATCTACATATGTACCCTGCAAGCCGCCTTTCGGCGTGTGGCAGGGGGTGCAAGTACCGTGACTCTACTTCTCTAATCGATTGCTGTCACGTATCTTTCGCGGAAAAAATGAATCATTGAAAGACTTGTTCTAGCATCTATTTCTCTGAATCTCCTTGCAGTCTCAGAACAGCCTATATAACATGGAGGACGCATTATGTCAGCTACATTATCTGTGAACCTACTTTACTCAAAATTTATTCAGCAGATTTATCCTTTGTTCAAGCCTTCTATCTTCTAAAGATTCCCATCCCGCGTTCTGAAGTAATTGCGCAACATTTACTGGCTTGTCGTAACAATTTTTTACGAAACGTATCGCCTTTCGCTGTACTTTTTTAATTACCGAATACAATATACACTATACGCAAACTCCATGCGAGGCCTGGCCAAAGCAACGTATCGTCGCTCACGGACTTTTTCCTCGCTCCTACCAACAATTCTCTTGACGAATTCGAGTTTCTTAAGTACTCGTCCACATATATTAAGGATGTGGGTACCCCAGATTAAGTTATTGGTGAGGATTGCTCCATTTCACCGTCTCTACTGTTGATAAAGTGTTCTCTCGGAGCCTAAACGAAGAGCCTGTAGAAGATATGATAAATTGCTCATCTTCAAATTGAATTACTAGCGGATAGATCTCCTAAACATTCGTTGAAATCTCCAATTATCATGTTTTACCTTACGCGAAATCACTCTATTGCGAGCCAGTCGTAAATGAATGACGAATAAAATTTCTCAGCGATGATAACAACGAAACATGATTGTGCAATGGAATTTGCTGTCTGTCTGTAAATTGATCAGTCAGAAGGCTGGTTGGATCCTAAAATTCTCCACCATACTAACAAAAGCCAAGGAGAGGAAATAATGCTTACTACTAGCTGTTAGTAAGATGCCTCTCAAGGATAGTTGCAGCTAGTTTCCACCCTGAGACAAAGTGTTATGAAAGGATATATGTAATGAATTATAACACATTTCATAGTATTCAGTAAGAATTGACCAAAATGTATGATTTTGTACGGCATCATGATCCAGGAGTTTCCTTATTATCGTAGCCATGAAAAAAGCTTTCAGTTATACGAGAGTAAATGAAAGACGCAGTTTTCTCTATCCTGTTTCAAAAACAAATGAAAAATATTCCTTTCATTAAGATATGATTGCTAGACCTTTTAGCATGTAAACGTCACACAATCTGTACCTACAAGAGTGGAAGAAAGGGGAGATACTTTAAACCGTGGAATTCTACGACCGCTGACTCGAGTATTCCTTTTCTAATCTTCCGATCCCGACACCTTCATCGACTCCGCCGTAACGAAGGATTCCGCGAAGTTACTCGGATTATCTCTGTTATGGTGGAAATCATCGGCTTCTCTCTCAGCGTGATGTCTTTGCCGTCGTCGGGCGCATGTGGGCGGGGGAGAAATTAAGGCCTCCGGTGAAGAACAAGGAGCGGACAGACCAAGTGATGGAGGAAAGCGCAACACTCCGTCAAGCGTCGCTCAAAAGGACGAGAAGAGAGGATTGGAGATTGAGAAAAAGAGAAATAGCTACGATAGGAATAACTCTTCCCCTTAGGCAGTTCGAGTCCCTTTGTCCCTTTATTCGTCAATCATAGTATGTGACGAGGGTCATCTTGGGCCCCTAGAGAAAGTTATGATTCAGTCGTTCTAACCCCAGACGATTTTTTTCAATCCCTCCGGCTATTCGTGGCTCTCGATACATTTAGTTATCCTCTACTTCGTGTTTTCCCTTTCGAGTTTCGTCTATCCGAGAAATTAATTTTACTATTTTTGGTTCATTTTTTACTTTATGAAAATTTCATAAGTGTAAAATATGAATGCGAATTGGGAATGATTTATCACCTTTCTGTCATAATGTCAAACTAAATTGTAATTCTTCTTATGCGGAGAATGAGCTGATCTCAACTTGGTGACTATAGGATATATAGAATAAGCATTTCCAAAACAATGTAGAAGAGATGCAGTATGGTAGTTCATTGGTTAGAACGCCTGCCCGGAAAGTGGTAGCCCTGGATTCGAGTCCCAGTCATGTCGCTATTTTTCACGCCTCTTATTTCTTGGTGACTATAATTCTACAACCGAGTAACCAATTGTGAATGCATCTTTTACGTTTACATTTTCAATTCGTCCCCATCTTTCTATAGACTTGCACATTACGTCGATAAAACTGAGTTATTTAGCGTTTCATTTCTATTACTGCCACTGATATACAGTGATACCTCGGCTAACGAAAAATATTTCGCTGTTTTTCGGGCTAGGCTGACGAATGTTTTAGTGGATTCGTACGCTAACGTAAAGCACAAGCACGAATGGCCGGCCCATTCCAGTACCTTAACTTTTCCTGCTGTATGTGTGGCCAAAAATGAGCTAACCACATCACATAGGGGAAACCCACGGTTGTTTATGTTTGAGAAAGCGAGAAATGAGACGCCTAGTAACATTAAGTTTCGGTTAATAAAGATTTCGGCAAGCGAATGTTATTCCGGAACGAAGAGTCTTCGTTAACCGAGGTATCACTGCCAATCTGTATACCAATCTCTTATTTATTGTTGAAATCCTTTTTATTTTGTTAAATTAGCCTTCTATTAAATACTTTGTTGAAGCATTGTTGATTGCTCATATGCTCATACCGTATACTTTTACTAGGAGTTACTCTATATAAAGATTCATTTAACAAAAGTGAGTAACCGATAATTAATCCGTTGAATTTTTTTCCAGCATTACCCTTTTACGGACAGGCCCCCCTCCGCTATCCACTTGCATTACGGAGCACAATTGAGTTTTCTGTTCCCTTTTCGCGAAGTGATCTTTCTCAATTATAATCGCCCATCGCAGCCTTTTTCTCCCTCTTTCCCTGCCACTTGTATACCAGAGGGAATCTTTGTTTCGCCGCATGTTGAACTTAATGGAATTTTTTAATGCTCAAAGATATATAGGTAGGTCGGCTCTTTAATTTGTGAGGAAAAAAACGCCGTCAATCGCTCGAGGAGGTAAACGATGTTATCCCCTGGCGATAAATTTCCCTAACGTCCTTTCTTATAATTTCTCGTCGTCTGATGAAAGATACGCTGCCTTTCTTGCCGATCTTGTTTCACGTCGTTTTTCATCAAAAAACCAGCGCATCCGCGAGTTTCTCTTCGGAGGTGATTTTTCCTCGTCGAGTTTTGGTTTTTATTCCCGGCGCTGCGATTTCAAAGCTATTCCAAGAATCTTAAATATCCGCGACAGGAGTTTTTCGAATACCTGGATACATTTTCGAGCGTTGCAGTCGCATCAAATTATGACGGATTTTTCGAACCTTTCCTCTCCGGACGACGGAAGTTGCACATCTGAAAGATTTACAACCCTTCTAATTAATATCCCTCCCTTTCGAATTTCAAGAATAACCTAAGGACACTGTGAAATGTATACCAGTTTTTTGCTTGTTAATCTGTCATCCTTGCGAGGAACAAGGTGTCTGATCATAGAGAGGTGCTGTGCCTCACCGCTCCTCGTGTACCAGTCACTTATTGTAAGCATGATTTAATCCGTGCATTAGAGGAAGTATTTGCGTGTATTTTTTACTGTTCAGAATATGAGAATATGACAAGGAAAAGGGTTTAGGTGACTTGGCACGATAAGGCGTGCATCTAGGAGAATCCCACGGAGAAACGGACATGAAAAGTGTCTGACGGGACCGGGACTCGAACCCGGGTCTCCCAATTTCTGGCTGGTTGCTCTAGTCTTCCATATGGTTGGATGGCTCAACGGATAGAGCAACGAACCGGCGATTGGGAGACCCGGGATCGAGTCCCGGTCCCGTCAAACTTTTTCGTTGTCCGTTTCTTCTATAGGAATATGAATAAAAGATTCAGTAAAATCCATTTCTTATTTTATAAAAGATACAAATATGATTAAAAAATACAGTAAAATAAATCTATAAGTGTTTTACTCGGGTTTAAAATATTCTGGCGCTTAAATAAATATTGCTGTGAAAAATAACATTCCAATACAGTAAAATAAATCTATAAGTGTTTTACTCGGGTTTAAAATATTCTGGCGCTTAAATAAATATTGCTGTGAAAAATAACATTCCAATTTTATTTAAAACTAGCTAAAGTGCCCGTTGATTCCCAATGGGGAAAGGATAAAAATGCATGAGCTCGTTTGCTGAGAGGTTTGCTTACACCTTAAAAATTTAGAAAATTTTTGTTTGTTTTTATCAAAATTTACACAATTTTGAACAGAAAACAATATAAATTAAAATGTTTTATTTAATTTCCATTCTTTTGGTGCCTCTCTCGATTTTGCACAGCTTTTCTGCTGCAAGCGATAAAAGTTAGTTTTACATTCCCTATGGAAATAGTTTTAAACGTATGTAGTCGAACCGGAGACAGTTAGGTGAATATAAAATAGCTTACGAGTATTTTCTAATCTGGGAAGACATTTATGCCTCGAAAGTTTTGAAGTCGTTCCTTTTGTTCATGTATTCGAGTTTTAGGCGGAAAAACATAAATGCACACACTCTTTACCTTATAATATAAAATTTATTTATTATAGATTGGTTCACATTTTGATTTTTAGTTTAATACATTTTAATACTTTTCTCTTGAAATCGTATGGCGCAAATCATCAACATTTTTCCTACGCCATAACTCGTAAAATTAGGAAAGGAATATCTCAATTTCTCTTTCATAGCAATCCCTACATTACATTGTCATATCATCATTATATTAAACCCCACTTAAGATGATAACGTATAATTATGATCCACTCGTATGTCTACGATGGAAATTGTCAGGCAAAACTATGGCATAGCATTTTTCTAACGAAGGTTCCGAGTCTCTGCGGATTGGTCGTAGTTGGTCACTTGGTTGGTTAAGTAACTTGACTTTAATTCCCACTCCATCGTGATTATATACTCGTTTTTCAGATACACAACAAACCATTGAAATTTTTCTTTCTAATCAATCCTCGAAATCGGATTTTTTAAAGAATATTTTCAATTTTAAAGATTTTAAGGATTATTGTCAAGCACGCCTATCGTCCTTTCGTCCGTTTTGAGGTTTGATTGAATACTGGAGTCGCTCCCGTGTTAATTTGAACATTACCTTTCTCAACATTATCTAAACAGTGAGTAGAGATGGTAACATAGAAGTTATATTTTTGACAGGTTTGGCTTGATATTGGTAAACCACGACTTCGACGTCTAACCTATAAAAAATTGTAACTATCTGCAACAAGCATTCTACAGTCTTAGCGACAGTATAAGAGTCTAAATGAAGAAGTTCCAAAATATTATAAAATGAAAAAAGGATTCAAATGAAAATAACTATATCTCTAGGAATTTTTATAATTCAAGAAACATCGGCCGTGTATTGCGTTGGGTTGGGTCGGGAGGAGGGGTAATTAAAAATGTTTATTTCTCTAATAACAGCAGTATATTTTTTACGCAATGACGATGCCGCAGTCTTGGTTTATACATATTTAACCTGTTCCGTAATTAACAATGCCGCCGCAAATAATTTCCAAAATGACCGAAAAATAGCATTCTGTGATAGATTAAAAGGGATTGATATTGATCTGGTGATGCACGGGTGCTTTGCTACGGAAACGAAATATTAGGGTAGCATTGTAGTTCTCTCCACTATCAATGTTTTATTCACAGCTGTGTTATAATTTACTAACCGAAATTAATGTCGATATCAATCCATTCGGCAACCATAGCGTTGATCACATGACGAAATTTTCTTTGTTCATATAATTTTTGCTATATATTCTCTTTGTTCGTATAATTTTGCGTCTGGAGTGTGATGTTATACGGGTGTGAGACATGGACCTTAGGTGTGGAAGAGAAAAGAAGAATGAATTCGTTTGAAATCTGGTGTTATAGGCGCATGCTAAGGATTGGATGGACAGAGAGGGTGACGAATTAGGAGGTTCTTCAAAGGATAGAGGAAAAACGCAGCTTAGGGCAAACTATAGTTCAGGGACGAGTTAAGTTTGTTGGACACTTACTGAGACACGAAGGAATCCTGAAATTAATAATGGAAGGAAAAAATAAGGGAAAGAGAAAGAAAGGAAGGCCACGTCTGCAATATCTGAGTCAGATAATGAAGGACGTTGGATGTAAAAGCTACACAGTAATGAAGAGAAAGGCAGTTAAACGTGAGGAATGGCAAGTTTCTGCGAATCAATCGATAGATTGAACACTGAAGAAGAAGAAAATAATGTTTGCTAAAAGGTGTCCATAAAACTCCAAAAATGTTTTCCTTTGCCGTTCCTACACTAAAGGTTTTGATTTCTTACTTCTTGTGGCTTGAAAAAGGAACGAAAATTGTTACCCTTGTAATAGACGAAATCGAGCTTATTAATAAACACTAATTGGTGGTAAATTTGACACTGATTTGTCATCGTAAACGCAAAATGTCCACATGACCTCTTCTTCGTGTAGTTTATCATTAATTTTTACTAATACTTCTAAATGGGCCTAAAAAGCCCATGTGTTCTTGTGGAAAAAGGCGTAAGCTCGGGTTAAAAAAATGGCACTGTTGTTAGGGAGACGGGTTGTTTACATCCTCAAAATTTCAAGTATTTTATTAAAATTTGAAACAAAAGCAATATACATAGACCAAAAAAAGGGTCCCGTCTCAGTTTGATTTTCCTTCTTTTGTCAAATCTGCAAAAGTTAAATGTTACATGTATTTCTGATGGGTACACTTTAGGGATCGAGCCGGGGACCTATAAATAACTGAAAAGTAGCATAGTATCTACTCAAGGAGGACATTTAACTATCTTTTAACTTTTAAAGTCGTGCAGCTTTGGGTTCTCGAGTTTTAGACGGCCATACACACACAAGCAAATGAACTATCTTCTTTATTTATTTGTAGATTTATTTCAAACCAAAAATCATAAATATCGTTAACAAAATCTCCATTTCTTATATTTCTTAAGCTGATTTTAGGTGATGTACCAGAGATTTCGAAAATTCCCACATCGGAGTTATATATATAGAAAACTTTTTTGTTTTTACGAACTCCTTGAAAATTCGGAGCCACTTGAGGTGCAGGGCCCGGGATTAAGCCCCGCTAGGGCCAATGGGCGGTGTTATAGACAGAGAATAGTTAATAGTCAATTACTTGTCTTGATTTCTAAATACCAATCGCTGTACCGTAGCCTAAATTGAAAAATCATTTCGCCTATTCATAAACCAAGATTTCTACTTTGTATCTAACCCCGTAAACAGTTTCCTCTCGGTTGTGCTCAGTCGTATTATTTTTCTATTCTGTTATCAAAGAAACATGAGCTTAAATCTAATATTTTATTTAAATAAATAATAAATAAATACTTAATAAATAGTCTAATTCAATTTATTTTTATGCTGTTCATAGGTTTTATTTCGCAGTGCAGTAACTCAATAAAATATTAATTTAGATAGTGCCCTTTGAAGATTAAAGTTGTTATTAAAAATATTGGCTTTTCTCTTGCTTTCGCGGGCTTCACGTTCAAATTTCTCAAACGGTGAGCTCTGATAGTTGAAGCGCTAGGCTGAAGATGGCAGTAGGCTGAAGATGCTGCACAACGTTTTCTACAGCGGTAAACAGATGTCGGGTAGTTCCAAAGCTACAACTAGAAGAGGATGAACGGATGATAGTTTCTATCGTATTCTTTTACTACAATGACATTCGCTTACTTATTTTTATAAAAATCTTCTATAATTTTTAATATAAAAGAATAATTTGACAATTCCTATGAAATACCTTTTTACAAAACACTGGTTAAAAATTTCATAGAATCAATTTTATTAAATACAGCTATAATGTTGGAAATGTGTGCTACATTAAATCGTAATAATATTTATTACAATTATTTACAATTTCAAGGTGTACAGCAAGAGTAGACGAAATTTTAGCGAACGGAAGTGCCAGCGTACAATAAGGTCAAGAACTGAAAAGAGTTTAAGTAAATTATTGAAATTCAAAATAAAACTAAATCGTACAACAACTAACTCAAGGACTCTGCTATCGAAAATGTCCATGAATGTTGGTTCTTTTCTTGAAATAATAACATAGAGAATTAGCACCTTCTTAGTGCTTAAAATGCTACACCACACACACATATTTCACACCCGTTATTTTCGGCCGTTGAAGTCTCCGGTGATTATCGAAATTACGGCACATCAATACACTTTTCTTCGTTTGCTTTAGTCCTTTAAATTTTAATTTTAATTTTTTTTTTGACTGTTTAAAATTAATGACAGCATTGAGGAGAGATCAGCACAATGGTAGAATACGACAAATTTGCCTGCAATGATGCTTTCTGGGGCATTTATCATAATGTAGTTCATAAATAGTTAAGGTAAGCCCTCGTATGCTGTAAAGGCCATAAATTCGAGTCTTTGTTATGCTTTCTATTATGGATTTAAAGATTTAAATAGGTTTGGATGTATGCATAGTCCTGCAAAGAATTAATGTAAATGTAAACATCAAAAGAATCGTATCTATTCAACTGAGAGATCCATGGCTCATATAAAATTCCAGTATTATTATTTTTTTTAGCCAGTTTGGCTTAAATTGTTAATAGGAATGTTCAATTAATAGGCATTTGTGTTTGCCGATAGAGCTTAGATGTGACTAATTTCAACTCAGGTGTTGTCACCGAAAATGGCTCAAGTTCTACAGTGGCTTCTGCGGAATGAAACCTTGGATGTTATGAATATTCTCAGGATGCTGAGCTCAGGTCCTAGGGGCAAACGATCGAAATGTGCCCATTGGAAGACGTGGCGTGGAGATGGCCACGGAGGAGGGACCCAAGCAGGTCCAGCGATGGAACCCGTCCTCTCCCCCGTTTCATCTCTTTCTCTCATTCTTCCTCTTCATTTCCCTTCTCTCAGCGTCATTCTATTTCGAAAAACACAGCCTAGCTCGGAGGGTCGCATTAGGTCTACAAGAACTAGTGTTTCTCTTAGTTATAGGTTCCGTGATCCAAGCTGAAATAGTAGCCTTTGGTTGTTTCCCTCCGTAGAGAATGTCCGGATTCCATCGGCTATGAGATGATATTTCCGGCAACGTGAAATGGCTAGTGCTGATTCCTTTTTCTGCCCCTTTTCGTCCGAAGTCATCCAGAATTTGAAAATGTGACCACTGCTTTAAGACAATCCGTAAAGGGAAATGTCTAAGGCTGGAGAATGATATTGTTCTGCAAGAAGCAGAGTGGAAGAGTTCTTTTTTTCCATATACCGTATAAATTGCTTAACTCAAAAGAAGACCTGTGTTTTTGGCTTTTAAGAGGACACGAAGGAATATGCCACGGTGGCTACTATTGATAGCAAAGCATAAGAAAATCAAACCTATATTTATATGCGAATTGTTTGAGTTGTGTAACGCAAACGTGATGATAACGTAAACAATTGTTGTCCAAATTTTTTTCCCAATTTAAAGTTTTATCGGTCCTTCAAAAAATGAAAATATAATTCATATTAAATTTTTAAGTATTAAATAAAATAAAAAAGTGTGATCAATATGAATTCTAAACCAAAAATTGAAGACATTGAAAATGCGAACAAAGAAAGTAAGGTAAGTGCGCGAACACGAAGTAGGAAGTCCCTGTACTGTTTACCTCTACGATGGAAACGAATCTATTTAAATTGACTGCAAATATACAGGGAATTTGGAATAAAGATTCTTTGCCAAAATGTGTTTTACCTTTCTTAACTCATTGAATATTGAAGAGGAAGCTAATGAACGCATTTTTT
The DNA here is from genome assembly GCA_000376725.2 of Ladona fulva. Classification (NCBI taxonomy): domain Eukaryota; kingdom Metazoa; phylum Arthropoda; class Insecta; order Odonata; family Libellulidae; genus Ladona; species Ladona fulva. The sequence goes on along the minus strand of KZ308230.1, from coordinate 531,367 downwards.
TTTATCGTTACCGTTACGATAAAGCAGGTAAACTACAGTGAGTCTGATTTTATAAAACGTTTCTACTGATTTTTCTTGTACCGAACACTCTTAGGTACTGAGAATCATTCCGTACGAGAACGTAATCGTATCTTTTTAAATCAGCCTATTCAGTGATCCAGGTCATCCGTTCATCAATTTAAGTCATCAAGTTCGTCACAGCTCTATCGATTGAGTGAGAGTGACCTTCTCAGCATTCTTTCATATGATGGATAATTTTCAAAGCTATATACCATACCTTTGCTATAAATGGGCATCTCAGTAGTTTTAACTGTAATAATTAATATCCATCTACGTTTCAAGTCATTTACTTACTTACTTACTTACGTACTTCACTCTCCGTTCTTTTCCAGTTTCCGGAATGCAAGGTTTATTTCTTGCTCGTCTTTAAATATTAGTGAAAGGGGAATATATATCAAGAACTTTAAGAACTTTATCAAAAAAATGTACGAATTGGGATAGTGAGTGTTCCAGCGAAGAATTGGTGGTGAGCAACTGTTCGGGCGCGGCCAAACAACTTTCCTTATTGAAAAATGTGTAAATTTTAAAAAGGAAATCAAAATTTTCCTTAGTCCACCATAGAAAAAGAATGCTCCCCCCTAGAAGAACCCGGATGCTTCTTGTGTTCTTGGTAGAGATAACCACTACTCGAGATACACAAGGTCTTACTTTGTTAGAGAGCAATTCTTGTGAATAGTCTGTGCTTCAGCGCACCGACCAAACCCAATGTAAACTTCAGGGACAAATATATCCATCTGTGCAAACATAGAATGGTATTCGAGCGATCATTAATTAAAAGCCTCTCTGCGACGCCTAAGTTTAAGAAGTTGCGTCTCTCACCTCGTCCTTCGAGTGTTAAGTGTATCTTTCCCACAAAGAGCTTCTTCTGTTTCTCCTTTTTATTTTCTTAGCTATGCGTGTTCCCTCCGGGACTGAATGCGCTCTCTTGTCTGATCCTCTGCTAACTATTCTCGCTGAAACTTACTCGATATTTTTTCGTGTCGATAATTCCGCACAGCTTTCACAACGTCCGCCGCTCGAGTTACGCAGATTGCTTAAATTTGCTTTACATTCATTAACTGAGGAAGATCGTCCAAGGAGCATATTCGCCCGAAGAGAAGTGCTAAAAAGCATTTCCACAAAATATTTCACCCTTCTAAGCCACGCCTAGCGGTCAATGTACGATTATTGCTCCTTACACATCCGGATACCTATTGTTATAGCTCCTTTTCAGGTTTTCTTGACTTTTCTTCTTACATGTCAATGAATCTTCCCTACAAGCCAAGGGTTTGCTTGTAGGAATGTTTATCTATTCGTAAATAACAGTGGTTTTTTATCCCGATTTTCGTCATAAGGGAGGAAATGTTGAATCATGCCCAAAGCTCCCTTCTACATTCATTCTTTAAAAGACCGTTATTTCTTCATTGAGTAAGTTTCTTTCTAGGATTTCGGAAACTGATAAACACTATGGTCTTTCTTCAGTCACTTAGCATTAAATCTAACGTAAATTTTCTCCGACTGAAAAAGCAAACGGTGGAAGTCTGGTTCTTCAGCAATAACTGTAAATCATATGGATATCCAATGCAAGATTTTAATACTATATTTTTAAAGGTAAATGATGGATGATCGTTAATTTAAAGTTAGACTTTGATCTGGCAACAGTAAATGTTCTATTAACTTCTGATACTAATTTACCATTTTATATATTGTGGAATAGAATCGCTACAGTAAAGTATATATTATTATGAACATTCTTTTGCAAACAATAGAAGTAGAGCTCCGTTACATGTTTTTTTCATTTAGCATAATGCAACTTTTAGGAAATTACTACTTACTTTAACATGGACTCAGTATGGTTTCGAGTGATCTAGAATATTTGTAATTTATAAATAAACATCATAATCATGTTTTATCTGGTATTTGATAGATCATGAGCGAATAATTTTGGCCTCAAAAATACAAATTTGCATTTTCTTTTGACGTAGTATTGCAACCATCACATCAATTCCAGCTTGTTTTTCGAAAAAATAAAATATAATTGTATANAAGTCAGAAAACCTTTTTCTAATTACTTATTAAAAACTCAAAATTTTGCTTTATTAAATCAGCTCGGGGCGCCAGTAGCTTGTTTGCCCTGGGCAAAAAAATATTTTCTGAGCAAGAATCACAAAACCCCAAAAACCATCAAAAACAGTGAGAAACTCATCATGCTCTACGGTCACAAAATCACTTCGTCGGATTTATTGTAAAAATTACGCATTATATATATACTTTCCGATATTAATAGCTCCAGACAAGAACTCTGACTATATACCAACGGATGCATATACACGGTACCACCCATATCTACAAAGAAGTATCATTTCACTCCTTTAAAATAGATATGTTGGTATGCTTTTGTATTTTCAATACCAATAAATACTGTATTGGAAAAACAGAGATTAAAATCATTTCCGAGTATTACTTTCTCCGCATGCGTCAATTTTCGTGCTATTTTTATCTTGCCATTAAATCGATACATATTAGACACATCGGCACGTAAGTTAAAGAGATGATCTTTTTCTTTCTTTTGGTAGTCTTTTACAATGGAGACATTTTCAAGTATTTTAACAATCGATTCACTGTGAATTCATACTAATTAGATTTTCCTGCATAAGAAAATAAATGGCGTCAAGTTTGAAATAATTTTCAAGACCCTTATTAAAAGAAATCGAGGAATCAATTACTGTTCATTTATTTAAGTTACTTAAATATTCAATCCTCAACATGACTCAATTGATACCGGTTTCGTAATTACGTAATCTTAGAAACCACTCCTTCAGTAGGAGCGAAGTTTCCTTAGGAATACCCATTATTCTGTTATGCTCTACCATTACGTGATTGTAACCACAATCTGCGTGCGTATGAACACGCAGATTCCCGTGCGCAACTCCTCGAGATTAAAGTAATGAGCTTGATCGCTTCCAAATAAGATGTTAACTCGCGCAGTTACAAATATTCTTACCCTTTGCTACCGTACTCGCATTATTCATAACGTCCGGACGCCATCGGCGTACTTCCACGTGAAGTATTGTTCTGGCGTACCCGTTCATCGTACCCCGGAGCTATCGTATCGGGAATAGGGAAAAAACTCCCTCCGCACGCCCTCCTCATCCCTGTTAACGTGGGCGGATGTAAACAAAATAGCAAAGATGAGCGCCAATTACGGGTTGCGAGGCAGTGGGATCATCGGCAGTTAGTTATCCTCTCCCGGTATGATAACACCTCCCACTCAACGGCCAAGTGAGCACGCGAAGCGGCCTCTCTCAGTCGGAAGGGGGCAAAAATAAACGAACGGCGAAATATTGAGGCGAAAAAAGCTGCTGAGGAAGAATGAATGAGCTGTAGGAGCTCCCCCTCGCTCCGCTAGGAGTGTGGATCTTGATTTCGATGAACATCTCAAAAAAAGGAAGAGGGGGAGAGGTGATAAATTTCAGCTCTGAGAGGAGATGGAGGGGGTTGAGAGGGAGAAGATTGGATTCGAGGAAGGGCGGAGGTGTATCAGTGCGGTAATCTAATCAGAATGGGATTCGATCATTGCGTATAAAAACGCATCAGTGTAGGTATGTAAATACAAATTCACGTGGGAGTGTGTGTGCATGAGAGAGCGAGCGGATTTGCGTGTTTTGCGAGCTTTCCTTCCTAATTGATTAGTGATCGAATTGATTTACTCTGGTCCATGCTCTTAAAAGACCCCAATTATTCTCATAATCACGCACTTATCGAGAAACCATGTACGATTCATATTACTTAAAGTTTGATTGTATGAAATTATCGCAGGGATAGCGTATCTTCAAACTATGATAGTGGTTATGATTTGTGATCTTCCACACACTACCGTGATGAGTGGAATATATTCCCTTTCTCCTTTGGCGCAGGATAAAGAAAAATTAATCTTTCATTTATATTTGTGACAATATTTTTCCTGTCTGAGAAATAGATGCGAGGTCAAGTCGTTTTAGGGACTCATTCTTTCCGCGATCAATACTCGATAACAATAAGCTGAAGAGGCAACTCGAACGCTGGCTGTTTACATCCTGCCACACCCCGGCTTGCAGGTTACTTATGTAGCCGTAAATGTAGCTTATAAAAAAAAATTCAGAGGTATGAGTGATGTTTATTGATTGCATTCATTTTGGACACTCCTTATTGAATGCTAGGATCATTCATAGGGTCGTTGTGCGGTACTTTTCCACTCATAGCATTCTGGCTAAGAGAGAAAATCAAGAGAGTACTACCTCACTCCTCATCATACCTGGTTAATTTTATTCCCTCTCCATGGCTTTTTTTTAGGTAATGATTAGGGTTGCAACGATTAATCAGCAAGTAATCGGTTATCGTTCATAAATACCGTTTCCTGATCAATCTGTAACGGCCATTTTCGCATTTAATATTGCTATTAAGTATAAGACTGATCTTTGAAAAATCACAGATTTATGATGTATTTAAATTACTTAGTAGAAAAAATGAATATCATTGAAAATTTTTCATTTCAAATAATTCCTTTCACATTCCCAGACTTACTCGTATTAAAACTTATTCTTCCTATTTTATCCTTTTAAATAGTTTATTGTTATTTTATTATAAACAATTTTATAAATAAGAACATATTAAAATATGAAAAATATTATATTAAAAATTTTAAATTTTAAAATGTAATTCAGAAACATGAGAAAAATATTTGCTTCTCAGTCACAAAAATGGGCCACAGTGTCTTAGCAAAAGGGGTGAATAATTTCTAACTCTTGATTGAAACGTTTCTTCGTTTGTTTCATTTTTCGTTAATTCGGAAAACATGTTCTTCTTCATTCTTTCAATTACCAGAAGAATATTCTTCAAATTAATAGGAAAAACTTATGGTTTGTCCTTCATCTTGATCATCTCCGTAAGTGGATGCTTCAGTATCTAATTCTTTTTGAGATTGTAAATCATCAGCATATTCTAAGCTATCAGTTGGCCATTTTTTTCATTTCCCCTATCACATCCTGTCATTGAAATTTCATTTTGAATCTCGGATCTAATAAAGTTGACAAGCATACAGACTTCCTACTTGAAAGAGTACCTCTGTATTTGAGAATAGGCCGATAAATTGGTATGGGCCGATAACTTCCTCGACCTGTGTACACTCGTAATAATAACGTTACATTTAACTGAGTAATTAACGTACATTTAATAAGAAAAAGGAATAAATTATTGGTTAAGCAGTTGCATTTATAAGAATTATGAGCACAAACTGGAGTTAACGGAAGGAATTCGAAGTCTTAAACATCCGTATCGGATTAAAATACAATACGGAGAGATATTTTAGAATTAACACAGAAATAAGTCAGAAAACCTTTTTCTAATTACTTATTAAAAACTCAAAATTTTGCTTTATTAAATCAGCTCGGGGCGCCAGTAGCTTGTTTGCCCTGGGCAAAAAAATATTTTCTGAGCAAGAATCACAAAACCCCAAAAACCATCAAAAACAGTGAGAAACCCGGTGTGCATTTGGCCCCCCATGAGAGCAACATCACGGGCACAAGGTGACTGCTTTATAAAAATGTTAAAATTAGTAAAATATATTCTTCCTAGGTTGACTAAAGTCATCACTACGGCTCTGGCACAGTATAAATCACTTCATTAGTATAAACACCTGTCCATCTACTATCCATCGATCAGTTGCAGGATTTTCTTGGTTCAGCCTGGGATTACGTTAACCATGTCAAAATTTTGGAAATGTGATGATACGATCATGGAAGGGAAAATTTCATATGTCGTTTACTATCATTATTAATAATAACAGTTAGTATTAATTTTGATTCCATAATGGTAAAATTCTCGTTGTTGCTTAAAAAAATTAAGTCAAAAACAAGCGTTTTCCATTAATTTTTCAAGAACAGATATATCGATGCTAAACAGTCACCATGCAAGTAGCCGTATCTCTAGAGGTCTGATTCTCTAAAACGAAATTTTGATATTTACATTGAGAATATTTTGCATAATAATAAATATTTCGTAATAATATTCTACATTGCAAATATACGCTAGAAAAATTAATGGA
>KZ308230.1:316998-525240 GCA_000376725.2 Ladona fulva | reverse complement strand
GGATCTAGTCGAGAAAATGTTTGCATGTTTTGATAAACGTTTTGCAATCTTCCACAGGATTATGATTATGGTATAGAATTTCATTTCTAGTATGTATTATAATGTACATATAATGTGCGTGTACGTATTTACTATTTCTCTAGCGACCATATATATCAAATGTTTATTTGTCTATGTCCTTGTATGAAAAATAACATTGGTAAGTATACATTTATATGTGTGTATTTGATATAGTGCCTGTATATATGCCTGTTTCTGTTTTAATTGTGCATTTTGCACTCGTTTTTTTCATTATTTTCATGACTGGGATTTCCGGATTAAACCATGAAAATACTATTTAGTTTGATTGAAATCCCGAAAATGTTATGTTACTTGTACTTAACGACTTGTACATCGGTTACTGTACTACTGTCCTTTGAAATATTTTATGCTATTTATTTACTTACTGTAAGATTGAAGTATGTACATCAGCTCTCTCCGCAAATAAATTCCATCTCCGGAATTACTTTTTATTTTTTACTCCTGGGCCGTATAAATCTTCTCTTTTAATTTCCAGAAGGGCGTTTTTATTGTAACCATTGGTAAATCATTGGAGACATTCCATTTTAAATCTTTAATTTCTCATTTACATTCCCGAATTGATCTCAGCTTATTTAACTGTAACTTTTAGAGACGATCATTTGATAAATCCACCTTTTTATTTATCGTGGTATGGAAAATCTATGGGGCGCTCCACGTAAATTGAGTTTTAAAGTCGGTAGATTAACTAAGCGAAGCGATTTACCATGATGATGTTAACATGGGGCCTTATAAATTTTCTCCTGAAAGTTATCTATGATGAATAGTATTAGTCCGGAGTCCCAATTCAGCTGAGATATCTAATATATTACCACCGTAGTTACAGAGTTATAAAGTCTAGAAATATCATTTCCGCTGAATTATGTCGAAACTAAGAATTTGATTAATGCCAGTTACTCATTTGAGAGTCGTAAATGTTTCCAGATATGCAAACGAATCAAAATCTCAATGTAAAATTTAACAATCTGTTAATAGCCTGAGAATAATCGTCGAGCTCTTTGGCGTAATGCGCGTTTGTAGCGTGTTCTCATTTGATAATTCTCAGGCCTTCAAGCTAAATAGGTGGGAAAATATCTGTACATAAATGCGCAAGTTATGTTTCAAAATAACTCATATGAATTACTGGTCAGAATTATTTTACCAGAGCCACCTTTTAGAATAGCAAAGGGGAAATACGGTATTTTATTTTTTTCTCACCTAATCTTCGGCAAAAAAACAGTTCGGGAAATAAAATCGTTCCGATCCATGACTTTCGGAATACCAAAACTGTAGGAAAGGGCATGCAAAATTAACTCTCTGGAGAAGTTTACTGTTACGCGCCATCCCTCCAGCCGCCTCTGCAATCATTCGAAGCTGATAAGGGGCGTAAGATACGACAAACGTACCAAAAATTACCATCCGAAAACCCGAGTGAAGTGCTCAAGTGGGAGGATAATTGAATCGGGAGGACTTCGCGGCACACTCATGAAGACACCCAGAAGATGGACGCGTTAAAATCGGACGGTCAACATTCGGCACTCCTTACCGCACACAGCATCCGCATTTACCTCACTTGCCCAACCGTTTAAAACGAATAAAAAATCACCGGCCGAACTAAGAAGCGCTTCTCCGGCTTCCTTTTTTGTTTCGGGTTTCTCGGAAAAGGCCGCCTTATCCTGCTCACTGGTGATGCCATTCATAATAGTTTTGCCGCGGTCTATCCTCATTTTCCGTCCCCTCCTCCTCCACGCCACCGATTCGGCCATCCTCTTAAAGCGTCCCACCTCACCTACCCTCTTTTCCTCCTCCTCCCTAACCAAATCTGCCCATCCTCCTCTTTAACCCCCACTCGCCGGGGATCCATCACCTCTCCGCCGTTCGGACCCTCCGGTGTTGCCGTCGTCGCATTCCGTAGGTGGGCCCTCCCGTTTATGCCCCGAGGGACCACAACCGAGAACGGCATGCGATGTTGCCACTTGGACCGAACCACACATGCCAGCGCACCTTCATCCATTGCTGTATCCACGTGCGAGGACCGCATCTCCCTTTTCTCAGCGTCTAATCTACAGGGTTTCCGTGCCTCTACCTTTTTTCGTCTCCTTATGCCCGGCGTTCTTTTTCTCCAGGGTCGTGTCCACCCGCGACCTCCCTCGTTCTCTTCTCTCATTCTCCTTTTGTGCTTCTTCTATGCGTTTTGTATTCGCCCGCCTCGTGGAGGGAATGGAGGAAGAGTTGCGAGGAGTTTTTCGTGCCGCTTTTTTGAGTCTCTTTATCCCTGATGTATTAATGTATAAACAGCCGCTCGCGCACATTCGCTTGCAATGAAATACGTAAACTGTTCTTCCGAAGACGATGAAAGGTGGACAAGTGGGTGTATTTTTTTACCATAATAGGAATTATATGAAAGATAGTATATTAATTTTTCAGCGGTATTGCCAGTTGACGTTTTCTGGACACATATGTCCTAGCTTTGCTCACACACGGTAACCGCAGTCACGATACGCAAGTTTCAGGGCTCATGTAGTGTGCATTACGTTGTAAATCTTCATAGTTTCACCTGAAAACTTGTTCACACTGATACATTATAATATGCTGTAATCAGAGTATATTCTTCCCGTGTAGAGAACCTTTGTTCACATTTACATGTTCAGAATTTTTAGACTTGTCCTTTGTACGCCTGATCGAAAATTTGGATCAGTGAAATTATTAGTATGACAATTATCATTTGTATGACGTTTAGAAAAGAGTCGGTGTGAAAACACAACAATAGAGTGAAAATTGTAGTCTTGATATTGAAACCCTCACTGACTGAATGCGTTGTCACCTAAAACTTGTAAATGCTTCACAGAAATCATTCATGACTCGAGAACGTTTGCGGTTCATATGCAAGAAACGATAGTTTTATAGGCCCAAGGAAACGAAATATTTTAGTACATTCTCTCAATTTTCAGGGATTAGCATCTCTTAAAATATACTTTTAAACCTCCGAGTTGTGGCTGGAATACCAATACTTTTTCGAAAAAAAATAATCTTTTTTTAAGATTTATTCAATTACCGTTAATATTGTATACGTTAACATGTTCAGATGAAGAAGAGCGAAAACTTTATTTAGGGCTATGTCACATATCCTCGGATGGAAATTCATAGGATTCGAGATTCAAACCGCTTTTGGACTTCATTAAGGATTTTTGTACGTACGAACTACATGAAGTCTTTCTTACAGTTGCAGTTAGTTTCTTAAGTTACTATATTATTTGCATCTTCCCATCTCAGAAAATCTGTGAAGAGTTTGCTACTGAGTCTCTCTTCAACTAGGTCACGTACTGCGTCCGTGTTTCCCTCCCCCATATTTTATGCATCCAAACATCCGCTCTACCCATATTTCTCTGCATTTTCCTCCCAGTGGTCAATTTACTTTATATTTATCTCTCGCACTTTGAAGCAGTGAAGCAAATCGACTTCAGCATAGCTTTAGATTATTGGATGCTGCAATCGTATTGGAGCGTTTAAACTGCTTCATCCAATGGAGATTCTCTTTAGTCTACCTTTGTTTACGTGTTAACGTCCACAGGATAGACTCCGTCGAGCTCTCAAAACAGTGAGAAGTCTTCACCGGTTCTTCGCTCCCGCCGCGTGTCTCTTCGAAAAAAAATATCTCAAAATGATAGCCGATCCTCTTCCTCTTCCCTATGATAGATGAACCAAGCCTCCGGAAAATCACGTAGCCTCTGTCATTCTGGTTTTATAGGAGGCTGCTGGATGGACTTCCACGCAGCACAACAAGGTTGTTACCAGAAGGCCTTTCGGAGCCAAAGGTTACATTCCGAGCAGAATCGATTCCGTTAAGAATAAACAAAGCTTAACATTTTTGAACGGAAACCCGCTTCAAGTAAAATATCGCCCGCGATAAATTTTAATTCAACGTCTTTTGGGGATGGTAAACGTGAAATTATTCATCCCCTCGCTCTGACATGCTACGATGCGAAATTTATGTTTACTGCTTCACTCGAGCCAGAGTTTAAATTGCGCTTTGAACACACGTCATTATCAGTAACTCCTCAATATTAACATCTCATCCTTCCTGGCATTGAATCAAGCTAATCTTCGTTATTATCAAAATTAGGCACAGCTGCGTTGCCTCGACTGATCACATCCGGCTTCCGATAAGTTCTTCAAGGCATTGTTTTGTTTGCGTTCAGGTAAACACTGTCTCTGAGTTCTCTTGCCTCATTATACTCAATTTCGTTGTAGCAGGAGACCACAAACATTCATGACCTAAGATGAATCCGAAGCCGCCACCTCATCTCTTATAAGTAGCCGAACGAGCTGCCAACCGAATCAAACCGGAGAGAGGGAATGTTCGACGCATGTTACATGCTAATATTATAAAACAAAATTCATAAAAACCTCCATCGTTCACCCAAATTGAAATCTTGTTCGGTAACCATATTCAGGACTTCCTCACAGTGGACACCTGAAGTAATGATTCTTTAAAACTGTTCAAGGAATTCCCATATTCTGAGCTAATAGCATCCGAATTTAAAGTATGACAATGCCATGAATTTCAATATAAAAATCATTCCGCTACTGAGATTTGTTAAGTTTGCAAAGCGTACAGGAAATGCCCATCAAAATTAAGATTTAATTTATTTACGTGATTTATTTATTAAAATGAGTTGATAATCGACCGGAAATTCAATGTTAAACCTTTCCGTAAGATGTGGCCACGTATAGCTAGTTACAGAAGTTAGAAATTCGCTATTCTATATTAAATTATGCGAAAAGAGAAAGTGAAATACACCATCTTTAATTAAATAGACAGGGTCACGTCGAATAATCAAATGGATAGTGTAACTGTCGATCTATAAAAATTCTATTTATTCGTTAAATGAGAACAATTCGCATAGATTTTCATTAGAATGAATAGGTTATGAGTACTAATATGATGAGCTTTATGCGGATGTATTCTATGAATATAAGAATGATATTTATCTAGAAGTATTATTAGTTTGGTTTTGGCTATCCTCTCAATACTTAAAGTACTTCAAAGGAAAATTGATTTTATAACATATTATGGTATTTTCCATTCTAAGTAATATGGATAAAAATAACTGAACATTTCGAAACAAGTGAAATCGCGTTATTTGTAAAGAAAACACAAGAATTTAGGACAGAAACGTGTACTAAAGATTCAATCGAGGATTAAAATTGCAATTCTGTCAATCAGCGAAGTAAGTAGAAACAATCCTAAATCCATTTTAGAGAAGACGATAAAAAAGAAAGATAAAGTATTGAGGAAGCTCTCAGCTCTGGACCGAAATCCAATCTCCAAGACTCCCCATCCGAATTTCACTTTAAGACCTTTTTTTAAAGCCTTCATCTTATTCCCTTTTTCATTTCCCGCTTTCACAATCCTCCGCTTTTATCTTTACTCCCGCTATCGTTTTATCTGCCGTCACCTCCCTCCCTCTTTCCCCACCTATCTCTCTTTTCATTTCTCTCTCGCTTCTACTTCACTCACCATCTCTCTCCTATCTCATGAGTATCCCAACCACTCTCTCCGGAATTATCTACTTCTAATCTACAGTGTATTTCTTTTTTTCACTCAAACCCCCCTCTTTTTTTCGTTTCACTTTTATTTCAAATCTCTTTTCTTCATTATTACCATCGTTACACTCTCCTTCTTAGAACTTTAAATCGAGTATGTCTCAAAAATAACGTATAGATATATATAATTTATTATAATTACGTTTAGGTTATTTATATGTATTTAGTTTATTAAATTTGTTTATTGCATTTTATTACATATAGGTTAATAATTTATTTTATGAAATATTTAAAAAATAGTTTTATAAATGGTTAGTACTAAATGGTTCTGTTTCGTGCTGATTCTTTTTCTATTCTATGCTATATTAAGTTCTGATGATTCTGATTCTATATGTTCTAAAAAATTTTATCTCCTGGTAAAATATTCTCCGTTTATCTTGCATGTTTTGATAAACGTTTTGCAATCTTCCACAGGATTATGATTATGGTATAGAATTTCATTTCTAGTATGTATTATAATGTACATATAATGTGCGTGTACGTATTTACTATTTCTCTAGCGACCATATATATCAAATGTTTATTTGTCTATGTCTTTGTATGAAAAATAACATTGGTAAGTATACATTTATATGTGTGTATTTGATATAGTGCCTGTATATATGCCTGTTTCTGTTTTAATTGTGCATTTTGCACTCGTTTTTTTCATTATTTTCATGACTGGGATTTCCGGATTTTTTAATTATTATTTTTATTATTAAATACGAGCTTGATAATTACTGATAACCATTTTAAGAAATGATAGTAGCAACTTGGACTCGACTCTGTCGGAAGAAAACCGTAAAGTTTCAAATAATCCGCAAAGTCGCGTTTCTAAATTTTAGATGTCAATCACGCACATTTATAAAGCTGAATGTTTTTACATCTATATTGTAATTATCCACTACATAAATCTGTCGTTTCGCAAGGAAACCGTCACAGAAGTATAATCATAAATAATGTCGATATCAGAAAGTTGAAATAAATGATTAACTGACTTTTGTGGTCTCACTCTTGATTCAACTTCGAATTTAGATGTTGATTTGATTCCAAACTTAACAAAGAAATATCAGTGATTCCGTAATATTCATTAAAAAATTGAAATCAAACATTTAACTGACTTTAATTTTTTATAGAAAATTTACTGGCTTGGTGGCTAAAATAACAACAGAAAAGCAATTTAATGTTAACGCATACTTTTCCCCTTTCCTCTAATTTATATCCTTCTCTTTCTTCAATAGATATCCGTTTTCCCTCTCCTCTTGTTCATACTTTCTAACTTGTTTTAATTCTTCTCTTCGTTTTCTCTCCCCTCTCCTCTTGATTTCTCGTCATTCTCGTCCTCTTTTTCTACATCTTTATTTACCCTTTCCTTTCTTATATTATACTTCCATTACCTTCTTTATCTCTTTTTGCCCCTCTCTCTCTCTCAGTGTGTAATCCTCGGACCACCCGAGAGAAAACGGAATCCAAGGGGAATCCATCTCCTCTTCGGCTATTGCGCAATAAGCTGTTTCCTCGCCGCGCTTGGAGCTCTTTCTCCCAAGGAAATAATTATCACGTCTCGGAAGAAAATAGGTGTGGCCGATGAATTACTCCGTGGCTTTAATAAGCCCCCTCTTATTCTCTTATCCCGTTGCGCGCTTCTACCAGTTTTTGATCTTGAATTTCTTAATTCTTTAATTCCGTTGATTTTCGCTCTCGTATCCGCGTTTTTCTGGTCGTTTTTTTCAATTTATTTATCATTCGGAAGCCGAGCTCCCGGAACAAAACACAGTCGATCCTTTTTCACGGTGAAGACAGGCATTTTAGATGGATAAATATACTCTTTGTTGGTGAGGTTAGGTCCATATGTGTCTATCATTTACCTAACCTCGTATGTCATTATAATAAGTACAAAATATAATTATAAACTAAAAGAAAGAAAAGAGTGTGGGTAAACACCCACAGAGAAGGGGGTAAGAAACCGCAAAAACACAGTAAATACATATGTAATACAATAAATTTTAATAGCAGGCAATCGAAAATGAGAAAAAAATATGAAAAACGAATTACAAACTATAAAATACAGAGCTTGTAAGTTTCAAATTTACAGTTGCAAGACGAAATTATCTATGTAAAGATAACAATAATTCGCTAGATTAACTGAAAGAGCATGATCTATTCCAAAAAGCAAAATTATCTTATAGCTTTAGTTTATATCCTATATTTTAGGGGAAGTGGTTGAAAGCATTAGTATTATTTAACGTATCTTCTTATCGATATACGTACTTTTAGGTCAAATTTGGAATTTAGTATTTTTTTTGCATATACCTTGATTCTGAATTTGATATTGCGACGCTACCCTTTCCAGCACCGTACAATTGCCGCCATAATGTAAAGAAAGCAGAGAATTGTTTTAAATTGATAAGTTTCTTATTCCATGAATAATTCGAATTCATCGAAAAAACTAATGGAAATTCCAAAGGAAGGTATAATATAGTGGCGTAAAGAAATGCATTGCGATCTGTAATAATCTTTAGTTTACCACAATCTCAGTCTCTTGTGTTAAGGCGTTTCTGTATACATACAAGTAAATGTAATTACGGTGTTCTATTATGTATGTATTCATTTTGTAAATTAAAGACAGTACAACCGTTATACCGCGTAAAATGTAACCAAATGATACCAAATTATGTAGCCAAGACAATTATTCGATTACCGTTCTTCCGAGTACTTCGTAAATACTCTTAACAGAAGGATGATTACCCCTTGTCGAGTCGTCCATTAAAGATGTTTCGAAAGTCAGCCATCTTGATAGACTTCTTTATGAAATCCATTGGAAGATTTTCATTACAGGACCTATCATATCCAATTATACTCATCTCAAAACATTTTATGACTCAATCTTCAGTGCTTCATATTTACTAATTAGGGATATGTGTACTATTTGTATATTAAGAGCATTGAACGATGAATCATCGCCGAAAATCTGATGTTTCTCGATTTTATGACGTCTCTGAAAATAAAACTCAGAAATCAACAAGTGTCTATTCGGAGATGTTTCAAAATCGAAAAAAAAAGCATTAAAAAACTACAAACGAACAATGAATGGTGCCATTGGGATGTAATTATTCTGCGGCGGATAGAGTTTAATGACAGGGAGGGATTAACGTAATTTAAGGTTAATAACCATGACGGAGATGGTAACTGCTTCGAAAATGAATCTTCGACGACATTTTTTGCTTATTGCGCCACATGGCTGTCATCAGACACCACATCGGCGCCACCTCACTCTGTAGGCCAATGCATCCCTACCATGTGCCGCAGTGCATAAGTGAAACCATGAGTAACGCGTGCCGTAAAATAACCATTCTTGAAATTCTGCACCTAATAACCTCATCTATTAGCGATATTTCGTCGCATAGTAGAATTTCATGATGCTGAAATATTTAATTTCATTCTTTCTGTCTCTAATGTATTAAGTAAAGAGGACAAACAAAATATGAAGCTACTGGTATTGAGATATAAATTAACAAAAAGTTTTAAATGTCTTGTATTTCTTTATGTGTGCCTAGTTCCAGACGAGTGCAAATTTTCCGAAAAATAATCTTAGTAAATGAGACCTGAGTTTATTTTTCTAAAAATATGCACTCGTCTTGTAGCAGTCACACATAACAGAAAACACACGGAAAGCCTTGCGGCTGAATCCCAAGAATAAATAGGTGTGAAACATAGCAACATTACTAGTACTCGAGCCCAGATCTCCCTGAAACAAGTTCAAGAGTAAATTCGGTAATTAAAATAGAGGTATTTAATTATGCTAGCATTTTTTACAGTTCTTTCTTATTATTCAATTCGAATATATGGAATGTAATATTAGCAAAGGTTTATTTTACCTCGTTTTGTTCATTTTTCTCTGTTCACTAACGCCAAAAAATCCTTATAACATTAAGAGAATACTTAGAAAATTAATAGAATCTAAAATTACTTTGCAGGTAGGCGGACTGTAATCAATTTAAGTTTCATTTACTGATCCATGGAGAACTAGATGCCACTCTTTGACGAAGGACAGAGGTGAATATATTCTTAAGCCTTTTTTTTTATTTTCATGCTATTTACCATTTCATTACCGCCAATTTTAATGGACAAAGATAAATTTGTCAGTTTGCAAAACTCCTCGTGACGAATGTTTAATACTGTCCTGAGCAAAAGGCGACTAAGGAAATTGTTGTGTACACTTGATCATAACGAGAGCCTGTATGACTATTAAAGACATTTCTGAGTATTGAAAACAGCACAATATTTCAATATTTCGCCACAAAATGCTAAAGCCTTCACTAGAATCGCTGCAGGAAACTCGTAACACTGTTGGGTGACAATTTCCCAGAAAAGTTATTATATATTGTGTGTAGAAAGTCTTCTTGGGTTGTCAGTCGGGTAATTTCACGGGAAACCGATATTTCGGCCGCCGATTCGGTAGACATCTTCAGTTGTGTGTCGTGAGTCTTCTGTTTTCTCCTCATATCACTTATTCTTCCGTTTCCTCGTTAAATGTCAGAATTTACGTTGTTACTATAGATGTAATAGAAACTGTGACTTTTAGCGGAAAAAAGTGGACTGAATTGTACGAGAAACGTGAAAACAGAGGACTCGCGACACGACCCCTTATATGGGTTCCGAGTCAACGCCCGAAATGTCTGTTATCTGTGAAGTTACTCGGCTGACAACCTGGGAGGATTTACCATATTAAAAAAAACTTGTACAGGTTTCCACAAAACTAAAAATTAAAAACACACTACCGGTTTCGGCATTGATCAAGTTGATTTTACCTTTTTACTTGGTCTAATTGCAGACCAAGTAAACAGTTAAAAAGTTAAAGTTAAAAAGGTAAATAACAGATACGTAAAAGATTTAATGCAAATCATTGGGAGTTAAGGTGATAGAAAGATCAAAATGCGATAAATTGATCAAATGGTAGGCTTAGATTCAATGAGTTTTCCATGAATATATGCATCTACATCTACGTTAGTACCCTGCAAGCCGCCTTTCGGCGTGTGGCAGGGGGTGCAAGCACCATGAATTTACTGAATTTACTTCGCTAATCTATTACTTTCGCGTATCGTTCGCGGAAAAAATGAATTCTTGTATCGATTCGTTTTAGCATCTATTTCTCTGGTCTTTCTCGCAGTGTCTGAACGGCCTATGTAACATGGGGGGCGCATTATGTCAGCTACATCATCTACGAACGTGTTTTCTCTAAATTTATCAAGGAGATTTAGTCTTTGTCTAAGCCTTCTATTTTCTAAAGATTCCCATCCTGCGTCCTGAAGCATTTGCGTTACACTCACTGTCTTGTCGTAACAATTCTTTACATACAAATACATCATTTGAAGATGGAGCGTTCGCCAATATAGTGTTTGTTAAAACAGTAATAGTCTACTATTTTAGTTATCTGTCAATGTTACGATTTCACCATTTAAAAATTCTTTCGTTTTAAAATGATCTTGCATTTTCCTTTTATCTGGGAGAAAAGCGTCAAGGCATTTCCGATATCAATACACAGCCGGTCCAGTCTGGTTGTTTAGTATGTACCACGAGGTATAAATGTGAAAAATATTGAAAAGACTATTATTTATCTTAGTTTCTTTTGTCTGATTGTTTAGTAGTTTAATTACTAGTATTATTTATTCTTTCGGCGAGGTTAGGTCAAAATGGCCTCTCTTCCACTTAACCTCTGGGATATTATAATAAGACTACTAATATTACGTTGATAACGAAAAATAATTTGCTAAAATTAACTTAAATCTATGTAAAAAAAATCTCAGCAATACTTCAAACATAACCCACGAAACAAACCGTCTAATTGAATCCACGTTCAATTCAATTTTTTTTGTCGGTCATCATCATCATACTCTAATTCCAGCGACGTAGCGTTATAGTTTCCATTGCTGGTGAAATCGATGATGCATTTTTCTCTTTCGATGACTCAATGGGCATTAGCAGTGAAACCTCTTCTGGAAGACAGTTTCCGTGAAAGTTTAGAAACCCGTGGAATGGAAAGGAATAAAATGGGACCCCTTCGAAGCAGACAACCCGTCGGGCAAGGTCTGCACACGGGCGTCTGACCGGTTGCATTTTCACGGACGAGTCCCTTTCCTCGTCGCGAGGTGAACTACTGAAGCGAGCCATTCTCGCGTCGAGTGACGCTGCGGGTGTGGCGTCCCCGCCACATGCACTACATGTCGATGAACCATATACACAGCCGAGGATGTCTGCGATGAAGGTAAACTCCGCCGCCGACTACTGACCATCCCACGACCGCAGAACTCGTCGCGTATGCAAACAACCGCCGCAAAAAGACTTGTCTCGGAGCAATTTAGATGCTAAATTGTTTCGTGCGTTTTTCCGCCCCGCATTCCTCGCAAATGTAATATTCTGTTTGCAGTTGTCGCGAGGATGTTAAATTCTTTCATCCCTGTTTTTCCTCCTCTGGGGTTGGTTCGGCTTAAAACGACCTTATCAACTCTCGTATGGAGACTTTTTCCTGCGGTCTGAAATAGAACCTGGTGACTTTTTAATAGTCTTGTATGGAAGGCTATCTTTTTAATGATTATTGAATTGGTTAACTTGTCGCTGTAGGAGTCGAAGACCGATTGTTTCCTCGTTCCTAGTATGTAAATGCGTTACGAGAATTGAAATAGAGGTGGGATGGAGAGGTAGCAAAGGTGATAAAGTTATGCAGAAGCAATGATAAAATCCACCGTTTCATTTCTATAACTTAAGAGTTTTTATAGATTTTGTCGTTTTTGTGTAAACGATGAGTAATTTCGCCAGAAATTAAGAAATTTTAATGTCTTCCGTTAACTTATGAAGTATTGAATTAGAAAGTTCTGCGCACTAACTTATTACGTTAGAGTGCTATTTACGAATTTTCAAAGAACTCGACATTGAAAGGAGGTTTCATGGAGTTAATCACGGTCTTATATAGTATTTCTTTACATTATTAATCCAAGCATTTCTTGAATTAAAGCGGAAAATCATGGAGACCTAATAAAAGTGTGCTAATTGAAGTGAATGATGAAATATTCTTTACCGAGTGGTTTAATATTTTAAAAAGCAACTATGAAATAACAGTTTGTGTCCGAAGTGTTATTCGGTGTTTAACTTGAAACTTTTATTAAGGGTATTCTTAGCCGAAGAGAAGAACGCAGAATAAATTGAATGGTGAGTAACAGAAATCAGGAAAAGACGCCGAGTAATTGGTCCAACAGAGAGTATTGGGAAGGCATCAAGATCTTTCATATCTAATCCGATTTATACTAATAATCCAAGGAATCCAAGGCATATCCAAGGAATTGGAAAAAAAATTGCTGGAGTGCTAGAGAATCGGATTGAAAACTTTTCTAACAAGGAAATATAGTATGTTGAGCATTCAGAAATTTTTCAAACGATCTAATATTTTTATTCGTCTAGTATTTTACAAACTTTAATAGATACCTCTTAAACTCATTTTGCTCTTAAACTCATGAATGAATAAGATTGAAATTTCGGTTATCTTTCCTTGTTATTATATTTATCTGCTGAATTTACTCTCTTACGCACAAAATATGTCATTGAACACCACTTTCGGACATTTTAGTGTAACCAACACGAGATGAGTACATATTATCAAATTGAAATCCACATTTCGCAATTATCATATAAATGTAAGCTTACGTATTGAATGGAATACTTTTGAGTGCATTTTTACCAATTGCCAGTGATATTTCTCCGAATGATAATGTCTAGGCGTGCTATTTTCGTCGGTAAAAATTTTTATTTCAGTATTTTTACACAATCGGATTTTATATTTAGAGCCCGTTATTATCAGGGAAGATAATTTAATTCGAAACAAATATTCAAATTTCATCTATGTCATACATATAATAAATCCTTCTTTTCCGAAAACTGAGGCCAGAGAAAGAACAGTATATCTCCTTGTTTGCCCTTTAATGTATAATCAATAACTACTTTCCTACGTTTTGCTTAAAGAGCATCGATTGCTGAGTCATTCTGCAGCGATTTCTAGAATAATGACCCAAACGAGAATCGAACCCGGGACCGCTTCCGCCAAAGGCGAACTTGGCGAATCCGGGGGCCTGACTTAGAAATATCTCTCGAAGTAAAAATATCCTTCCTTAATTTTTAAAGAGATTTCTTTGCCATAAAATTGGTTCACTTATGTAAAACAATATTGAATCAGAGATAGAAGATGTATTTTACCTAAATAAAAAGTTAATAGTATTTATTTTTAATAACATGAAACTGACCTAATATCCTTCGAACATTCTGAGAAGTGACGGAAATTAAGACTTTCTTTCAAATGTTAATCAAGTCTCCTGACCTTATATTTGATTATATTTAATTTCAGACAGTACCTGGCGATTCTATTTCATTTTGTAAGTGTGAATTTGTATTCTACATATATTGTAATCCGGCGTGAGGAATGCGGCACATTTCATGAAGCTTTCTAGATATTCAGTTGTGAATCCTGAATTACTTTTGCTCATCGAGTAATTTTAAGTAAATAATTTACCTTTAAAAGCGATGAGATTAACTTAGTATGAATATATTTTTAACGCATTTTCCAATATTTTATACATTTCATGAAAACTGTTCTTTATCAGTCTATACGAATATTTTTATTGTGAAATTATATTAATAAGTTGTAAATAAGGCAAAACTTGAAAGGGTGAATTGAATATCGGCAATGTATATATAATGTGATTCGATCATTGATTTAAATGTCAATAACAAACACCAAAGGATGTAAAACTATTTCTTTATGAAAGAGAGGGAAAATAAGATGATTTATGTGCAAGTACTTAATTTTCAGACATTTTCACTAGAAAAATGTAGCGTGCATTTGAATTAAAATGGAAGATTGCTGAAAGACAATTCCGTTCACTCCGATGACGGTTCAAAGTAAGAAAGAACCAGGTATGAAAATCTAATAATCACCGAGAGAGAGTAAAAAGAGCTCCTTGAACGAGAGGCGTGGACTAGAAAGGAGAATTTGAAAGAAAGCACACAAAAGAGTCATGTAAACAGTGGGATGCTTCAGGAAGAATATATAAATAATGGAAACTCAACGACAATTCATTGTATTTCCTAACGTTAAATTTTTCATCTGAGCTTTAACTCTGATGATAGACAACCAGTGGCTTATTTTCGTAGAAAGTAACGGTGTGCCATGTGATTTTCTTCAGATTTCAAGAATCTCACCAATTTCAACCTCGCCAAATTACCCTCCGATATAGGTCAGACAAAGACGTAGAAAGTCCCTCATCTTCGAACAAATCTCGGAACCTCTCTAAGTGAATTTGTCCTGCCTCGGGTTTAACTCCAGGCTCTACAAACGACACCTGAAGACGATCCTCTAACCTTTGAATTAAGATAATCACGAATACCTTCGATCCCATTGGAGGACTTGGCCGCCAATGGGAGTGACTCCTAGGGACCACCTCATCGTCGTCTACCTGGGCCTCTTTAGCCCCTCTTTTTTATGCCATCGTCCTATCCCTGGGTCACCTTCCACCTCGAATTGCTTTTTTTATTCCCTTAGAAATACTACGCACATATCCTGCATAACTTCTCCCTCCTCCTCTATTTGACCTCTGACGGAGGTATCCTGCTAGTAACCTGCTCTGTCGTAGGCAGATCTCTTTCCATTGCCAGACCACAAGAGATTTCGCGCCAAATGAATCGGAAAACGACAACATCGTCGTTCGATGCTGCACATTTCCCTGACGTTGATGGCGTTATCTTGAGCAGATAAATGCGCGCCGTCAACACGCGAAGATTTTAAAATTAGATTCATCAGGGCGGTTCGGATATCCGAGATATTCCGTGGAGAAGTTTGTTTTCGACGCGAATGGGATTTTTTCTCGATGCGGTTTTCTTTTGGATGATGAGCATTGTCTTCTGATCCTCAAAATTTTGCTGAGTTGTGAAGCTTCCGCCCGAGCAAGCCAGAGACCGGCTTAGAAAAAACTGATAAATGTATTTACAGTTACGGAGTGAACCGTTCTTTCGTGGACAGATAACATACTTTGAAGGATTAAAATATAAAAATAAATTTTTATTAAGGGTACAGAAAAATATTCACAAGATGTCCATCTCTTCGGGAAGGCCTTGTTTTATGGTAATGAGCTGGAGCAGATGTACAAAGTAATTTCATACTGTAATACAATGCTGATACTTGAAAAGAAAAATCCCCTCAGGTAAGCTGGGGCTGCTCTTTATTAGATTAGGCTGAAGCGAGTTTAATAATTAATGCAAAATAATTTATTAAAACATATTGAACTTCAACCATAAAGTTTGATGTTTTCATATTATGAAATGCATTACTGTAAGTAGTACTTTCTTGACGGTACTTCGACAGCTGAGGTCATTTTGCATCTTTCTATCATGAGTCCCCACCAAGTCAAACCCCAGGAATCAAACCTGGTACTGCTTTCACCAAGTGCGAGTGCGTTAACTACATGGCTATCCGGGGGCTTACCATGAAATGTTCGCTTACTTTTTCAACAATCCCTTGCCTTAGTAGTTTCAATAAATATACGACTACTCTATTCGAGCATTCAATTTCGTTGGCTCAGAATATTTATACACGTAATTTATATTCGTGAGAAAATATTGTGAAAGTTGGAATTACTTATTTAGTATATTCTTGATATCAATGTGTCCTTAGTTTCTCACAGCTGTAAGCAATACGCTTTGTTTACCCCGCCTTCGCCCAACCCGATGACAAGAAATAAGAATGGTTAAAATAGTACGAATGGACCCTGTAACCTTTTACCTCCATACACTTGTCACGGCAAGAAAATTCTGAAGGAGGCCAACAAATACACCTGCTACGGCTCATTGTGCGATACGAAAAGGCAAATCCTCCGAGAGGCAGCTGTGAAAGAGGCTGAGGGTGAAGAGGTGATTGTCCACTCCTCCGACAGGTGGCAGGTTCCACCGCAGCGTTCTCCGTGGCAGGTCAGTCAGGTCCGAGACTTCGAGTGCAGAAGAAGTTACGAAGTCGCCATGAAAAACTAAAATACACGGCGGTCGTCGCAACGGTGTCCCGAAGTCTTTTCTGTACGTTTCCGATGCTGCATTTTTCATACGAAGTGCTCGTGATATGAACATCACCTTCAAGACATCTGCAGTTCGTGAAAACTGGAATTTATCTGTGTTTGTTGTCGGTAAACATTTTCGCCGGGGAATGGCTGCCAAGAGAACGGTATGTTGTGATCGTACCTTCTTAGGAAGAAGGCTGAGAGTGTGCCGGTGATTGTGTTTAAGGCATTGTTGGAGGGAGGGATTGTGTTCTCGAAACTTTTTTGTACCAGAAGTAGAAGTTTCGTAGATGTGAAGGGTGGATTGAGGAACTATGACTTGAAGCGGCAATTTAAGTAGAAGTTATCTTTGTGTATTACGTGTTGTGAACGATCTTTTAAATATAGTAGAATCATTCCAGTGAAAATGTAACGACTAAAAAATCTGCTATCGGTTTATTATCAAGTTATGTGGTAATCATTGTTTCATGTAATTATTTAACGACGTGCTCAATATTTGTGCCATACTATTATCACCGCGAAATTTTATTTAGGTAAAAGTTCCACTATATGAACTATATTTTTATGACAGTATATCTCATCTGAATGTACGCGTCTAAGTTCAACTATCGCAGTTGAGGTTCAGTAGTTTTTTAAAACTGTGTATATTACGAAGGGAGAAATGACAGAAACATACGCGTTTCATTTTAATAGAGCTTAACGCGCGAAAAACATAATAAATTGCTAATATATCCTAGTAAAAAAATAAGGGTTCAGAAAAGGAGTGAAAAAATAAAACTACCTATTACATTCTGTTCACGTTCTCTAAAGGACAAGATTGTTTTGACGATATCGGCGTGTGAGGAATTTTTTGCGGTGCCGCATTCAGAACAGGTGCAAGAAAGAGTTTGACGTAAATGACACTTTAAAAGTACTTTTCACAAATTGTGATTTATCGGTCAAATCTGTCAAACGATTCTTTACAATTCAATCAATGAATAAAACGTTCTTTTCACCAACAGCTGAATTTCTGTCATCCATGTGACTGTCAATTTAAGGAAAGTGTCTGTTTTGTAAGTGAAAAGACATAAAAACATTGATAAGAACCAACGAGAGCACGAGTTCTTTTTGGAGACTTCAACGCTCGATATAGTGACTTTAACGCACGTGAGCTCACCTAATAAAAACTAGGTGTTTGTGAGACTAACTTCAGTTACGGTTTCAAGTCTGCCAAGTGCTTACGACGATTTATTTTCATCTGAAGACGAGCTATTGTATGGAAATACCATCTATTATAAACGCGAACCAGTGAGTGAAAACTAAGTTCCTTCTGCAAAGGATACCCAAACTCTGCATGAGTCCCATCACACCAGCTCTGCTATAATGGCCACTCTGGGGCTATCCAAAGTCTTCATACTGGACAAATACTTCACGGAGCTGCAGAAATTTTGGGAAACTGAAAAGAAGCTACAAGGTAAGTTGTCCTCTTTCTCTCGATCCAAATATCATGTGCCTTCATCACATCATCTTGCCTTTTGTTGGGGAAACGGATAAAACACACGAATTATGTAGAAAGGCATTTCCATCTACATGAGGAAAAGGTACCTATCTAAGGTAGTACTTCAAAGAAAATTATTCTAAAAGTGCTATATTTAATGTCTTATTAAGGGATCAGAATATATCTGTCATTCCATCCCTAACATTTAAAGCCTTATTTTAGTATATATATTTATTATATATACATTGGAGTATACTTTTTATCATTCGTCCTTCCATCTTATGGAAACACATGGTAACTTATATTCTTTGAAGTACAGGGTATTCTTTTTCATTTGACGTCTTCGCTCGATTGTTATTTAATTTATACCTCCATTTCCAAATAGCTATAGTTAACGTGTATAACGTGTAACAACTAACATAAAATTCTCCAAACAATCCAAATTACTCACCTCAAATTTTTCAAGCGTTTACTAATAAGTAATCCGACATTCAGTAAACCATTTCGACATATTTATAAAGTTTTCTTATTTGGGCAGGAAGGCTGTCTGTTATTTTTCTCTTTTTGAGCGACAAATATATTTCCTCAATTTTTTTTACATTCTAGGAGACAAGTGAATATCTTTCTTTTTAGCACATCATTTTAGTCAATTTATTAATAAATTAATCTTCCGAACTGATTATCTTATAACATGGCGGTGACTGTAACGTTTGTAAAGGACATACGTTAAAGTTATTCTTACTTTGCTATCCCTCGTTAAGTCTGCAAAAATTCACACTAAAAGAGCATTTAGAAATCAAAGATAAGGGTTTCGTACATCGATGATAATGTCTGGTTATAATGTGCCATAATATAGGCCCTATGGAGGAAAAAGTCTTTATTATTTACTTCAAATCAAAGTATAAAATAATGTTCCAGTTTTTTAAACTGTTTATAAATTTCTATTAAAAGATCAACGAATGTTAAAGGGCTATGCTACAGTGATGCATTTTTAGCTGAAATGAAGTCTGCTAACGTAACAATTTGAAAAACTTAACCCTATGTAAGATTCATGCTTTGTGTTCTTTTTTTCGAGGATTGATAGTTCATGTTGCTTTGATTA
The DNA here is from genome assembly GCA_000376725.2 of Ladona fulva. Taxonomy (NCBI): domain Eukaryota; kingdom Metazoa; phylum Arthropoda; class Insecta; order Odonata; family Libellulidae; genus Ladona; species Ladona fulva. Next base: position 505,928 of record KZ308230.1, on the reverse strand, counting down.
ATTTGTGTTAGAGGACAATTGAGCATTAAGTAGTATTTGATAACAATCTATTTTAAAATTGAATTTTTGACTAGCTAACTATCCGAAGTCATGGAAATACAGTATATCCTTATATCCCAAATTTTAAACATTGATACTTCTTATTTATATGGTATTTTCAGTGATTTGATTAGATATTGCGAAAGTCGACTCAAAACTATCATTTTAATCACAGGTTTACCTTGAACTTGACTTGTTTCAAAAGTCAAAATGTCAACGTATAAAGGAGAAAGTGAGTAAAAACAGATTATTTTCATGGCTAACAGAAATATTAAGCTGTGATTCCACAACAAAAGTCTCTGCCTGTTCTATATTTTGATAATATATTTATATGAGCGAAAATTAATATATTCATCCAAATCAATTCCACAACAGATATCCATATCTATCCACCTTAGCGTACTATTCCTTTTAAACATTTCTTGAAGTTATTCTTAATATTTATTCCGCTGCCACATTCATAGATCCCATAATTATTGCTTTGGTGATTTCAAAAATGTATCGGCCCATAGACTAACAGAAAGCACTCTGTATTAATATTGTACTGATTTTGTATTCTGTAAGCTAAGTTTTTAGCACTGATCTAGTTTAATTTATCACCTCAAGAGAAATATATGGTTCCATAGCATGGAATGGTATTTTAAGCAAGTAAGAAACACCAAAATGCTTATTCTTTAAAATTTGTAACGAACAACAGTTAAAGTAATTTTTTTTAATTTAACTCAAGCTACGAAATAGCATACCGCTCAATACTGTTCGGTAAGAATGTCTCAGGGAACTGGGAATTTTCAGTAATGATGTTAGCTTTATAAAGAAGACTTCCTTCTTAAAATATCGGTGCCTTTCTTATTTACGCTTCCCCTGTGGAACTGATATAGACATGTTTGGCACGTTTTCTCGAAACGGCTCTCGTATTCCTTATTTACTCGCCTCCTTCCCTTTGCTGTTTCTCATTTGCACATTTGTGAAATTTATCACATACAGGCCCACAAAATAACTTGCGATGTTTGTTCACTTCTACCCCGAAAAGGAAAATTTCTTTGACTCCGTGACTTTAAGATATATAGTTCGGGAAAACCTTTCGTTAATAGTGAGTTATTTGGGATGTCATGGTCTTCCACACCTACCAAGATTACTTTTACGGTTTTCTGCCTCGATCTCGTCAGCACGTGTAAAATTATTTTATGTATCTTGATCACTAGAAATCGTAAGTATCATTATCAATGGCGAAGATGGACTTCTACCGAATTTCACTGCAGTAGATTAATTTTAGGCAATTAACGTTTTCACAATATACTTAATATCGAAAACATCCTAAAATCAGCTTTGTAATACTGAATGCCTTCTTTGTCTTTAATTTACTAAAAATTGTTAGGGTTGATTAATATTAGGTGAACCTCAGGCCTCCATTTTATGGGGTATTTCGATCGGTTTCGCTGTTTTTACACGTATATAAGTTAGTGTTATCCATCAACGTCATTGCGAAAAGTAGAAGCCGTGTTTGCATAAGTGATCAAAGATTTTTCAAAGTCTCCTTGTGAAATAACGAGATCTTCATTATGTGTGATTCCAAACCTATTCATACCACAAAAGCATACCGCGCGTAACCCTCTTTGGTTTTAGCGACCGCGGAACGAATGCTTTTAGCGCTCACAGAGAGGAATGCGGATGAGTAAGAAATGTACCGATAGCCCCCGGCAAGAGGAGTTTTTCTAGAAAAAGTTTTCGTCGTACATTCAGAAACCAATACTGATCTAAGCATATGGGGGTGATTTTATTGCTTAATTTTCTGCATTAAAAGTTAGAGGTCATCATGAAAAATCTTTACCATGGTAATACATATAAATTATAATATATTTTTAAAAGTGCAAGTTTTTGACCAATGAGTTAGTAAAACAACACTAATACGGTATACGATGAACATTGAAAGAAAATTATCAGAATTTGAAATTTGGGAAACTAGTCAAGGTTAACTATTATCACTCTGTGTATTGGTTGAAGCCTTCGTGTTTTCCGAATATTATTTCTAGCACAGGACCATCCGTCAAACCACAGAAATATCATGTTTATCATCTGAGTTTGACCCAATCTTTAACTAGTCTTGTTTTGAAAATTTCACTTAAGATTTCAAAGTTCCACAAAAGATAAGATCCACGTATTATTTTCAGGTGATCTCGGGATATGAATTTGATTTCCGAAGCAGATATTTTGTTGTTTAAATATTCGTATATTATTTTCTCTATGTTTTTTAATCTTCTTTTAGACTCAACTAGCTTTCAAAATAAGTAACGTTATAAATGAGAATATGTACTTAGAATAGATAAGTATCAATGTTTATTGAATGAATTCTTTCATCTGGAAGACCTTAATGGGTCGCGGCATATTATGGGAATGAAATAACGTTTAACATCATCGAAGCGTCTTTAAATATATCACGGAAACATCGAGACTTCATCCAGATACGTATGCCTTGTCGCAAAAAAGTTGCAGCCGAGCTACATCGGAAACAGCGCATGACACATTATAATCGCATTTCTTGGTATCTTCCACTGAACAAATCCACCGCAGGAATTTTGTGTGAACTATTGTGCCCACAGTCAATCAAATCTCGAGTAGAAGCACTTAACTCTTTCTTAACCAATGTGTTGAAAAGTAGATTAAGGCAGATTATTGTACCATGAGTCGATAAGGTGAACTCCGAGTGGACCTCTCTTCGGGAGTGAAAAATGTGTAATTAAATAGTTAACTAATATGTATCTAAAGGAAGCCGAATAATCAATATAATATGTTATAATATATTGATTATTTCACCATATTTTATACGGCACAAAAAGGTAGCTACTATCACCCTTAAGTGACGAAGATTTTTACTCTTTTGATGAATTTTTTAACTTTTAGAATACTTCATTTCAAGTGTTTCGTGAAAGGTTGTGTAGATAATTCTGAACTAATCTTTTTGAATTAAAGGTCAAGTAACACCAATGATAGCAATCCCAAGAAGCAGAGATCTGATAAGCAGGGAATATATTTTTGTGAAAGATAACCTTATGAATTGAGAGACTTTTAAGATATAATTGCAAAGTTTGTTTTTTTATTCGTGTCCATTTATTCTGGGTGTTCTCCCAAGGATTCTATTTTCTTTTCTACCATTATTATCGCATGGAAAGTTAGTCAATTAAGCCAACCTAAACGAAAATGAGAGAGTAGACGGGCTTCGACATGATACCCTATCTTTTTGCGTTTATTTCGGTGTTAAGTAAATAGTAGTAGAATCAAGAAGAAATCAAGAAAAGATTCTCCGGAATGCTGTTGAGAGTATGAGGTTTCGCGAAAGATCATGCTAAAATACTTCGATGCGCAGAAGGAATGGGAAAGAGGTTTAGGAACGAGAAGATATGAGGGAAATTGATATTTGCGTTAAGAGGAAAATGTTACGTGACAGAAACCCATGCCTCTGCCGGGTGCCCTTTGAAGAAAATACGCCATCGCAACTATAATTCGATCTCTGAGAAATTGCTCATAGTTTCGGCTGGTCCTGAACCCGGGAGGAGCGAACCTCAAGAGAGCAGGCGACGTAGAGCGCGAGCCATCGTTAGCGCCCTCTCGATCTTACCTCTTGGAAAACGCGCTCAAGCAAGACCGTAAATTTCGTTTCGGGGCAAGGTTCGTGTCTTAAAGGAGGGATGATGATGCTCTTTGATTCACGGCTTATTGGCATATAGCATCATTCGTTCTCCGCAACAAGAATCGTGATAGGGACATTATCGCCCCGAGATTAACACTCGTAGCTGACGTCTTAAAGCGGATGTCTTTAGTGGCCATATTTTTGTAAATTATTGAGTTAGGACAACAACTTAAACAGTTGTCTTCGTTTATTGCACCGCGGGAACTTCATATCTTAAGCATACTATCTCAAAAATTGGCGAGAATGGCCTTGACTCGTTGCATTTCGCAGCACCAGAGATCTACAACTGGTGCGTCCTATAATTTCTATTATTTCCGAGTGGTTGCGGTATAGCATCATCATTATTATTATTAGTATATAATTTTGTCGCAGTAAGACGNACCTTTCTCGTCTGTAAATTAGCGTGGCAAGGGCAAGAAAGGTACAAATATAATATTCAAGAAGCCCATCCATAAGCAGAGGAAGGAAAGCATCGTAATAACGTTTAAATAGCTCATCCATAAACAAATTATCGATGAACGAAAGCAGGAAACCATATGTTATCACTCGTTAAAGTTAAAAGGCTAACATATCACTCCTCATATATTTTGGGAAATTGTTTATCAAGAGCTGGTAATTATAATTTGTATACCCGTTGTCTCTCAAAATGGATTAAAAGACGACGAAAATTTTTAAAGTTTGAAGAGCACTCATTCTGAAAAATTGACAAACGTACAGTTTATTATTTATAAAAGTCCAAGCTTAGCGTGTAATAATGTTATCAATTACGTTCAATTGAAGGCTTAAGCATAACAAATTAGGACTTCTGATTTTACGGGATTCCGAGATGTCGATGTGTTCAACGTCCATTCTATATGTATCCATGTCTCTTCAAGATTTTGATCAAATGCGCGATTTTGTTTGAAGAGTAACCGTTTTTGCGGAGAGCTGAGATTCAAAATGTTCGATGGGGACAATTTCATTAGGTTAGCGAAAGATGAATGGTAGACCGAGAAAACTCGAGAAATCGTATCTAACCCAAGGTATCTGTAACTTCTTACTGATCCAATGTCATAGTGTTCGAAATCATTTGAAAAATTTATAGTTCGTCTAGGCATTTAAATATTGAACGATCAGTTGACTTCATCTCTCCAGACTATCGTTTATCTAACAATTTGAATCCGCACAAAAGTACACTCCGATCTAAGAAATGCATAAATACCTATGAAATCGAATCCAGGCTAGTTAAGAGTATCGATCACGTAAGGCTTACGCTTCCTAGTCATCCGCCGCTCGGAATGTTGAATGAAATGTCACATTAAAATACAGCGTACGAAGTCTCTCGTTCACACACGTGCTGAATTTTCAAAAGGCAAGGAAATTAAGACCCGCCACGTTTATCGCATAATATTCATGAGCGCATTAAGGTCGCTTTCAGAATAACAAAAAATTAGTGACGAAAGTATAACTCGGCTCTTTGTTTCAGAATTTTTCCGTTTCATCTCAACGGAATCATGTATCAGAGGTACCAAGGAAAACTGGCTTCCGCACTAAACCATGGAAGTCATCATAGCGTGGGAACTTTTGTAAATGGGAAATAAAAAATCCTTCTGTGGGTCCCTCCTTCCCCAACTTTTTCTCACACTCGATTGCTAGTGATGCCAACCGTTGGATTTTTAAACCAAAAGCTAAAAAATCAGAGCGACGGAGCTTGAACCGCGGCTTAAAGAGGGATAATATGACGACTATGGAAAAATCAACTGATAACCACGGATATAATTTATCAAATTGTGTATTATTTTTGATGGAGTTCCTTGATAAATTTCGGATTGGATTTGGTTTTATCACTCAACGGTTGTTTAAGAAGGCGAACGAATTTCCATGGAAGCATCCAACAGTAGCAGAGTGAAATGCATACCAGAATTGGTTTCTGATACAGTTAGAAATATTTTCGATTGCTCGATGATGCTCTCTAAAGAGAAGGCGTTCTCAATTTATGCAGTTGATGAACAGCATCGTCAAATACGATATTAATAGTCTCTTAATCACTACAATGTCTATCCTAAAACTGCCGAATTACTTGTTGCTCTTGAAGAAAATATAAATTGAGAATTTCATAGTTACGGAAACGTTTGTGAAAATATGTGAGAAGACGGAGAATACGTACTTACCCTACGAATAGAGTTGCCACCTGCCGCTGAGTTCTGACCCAGAGATTTTGGACCAAAACGGAGTATAAAAAAGTAGTCAGCTATCAAATCAGAATCTGCGGTTCTATATACAGTACCTAGAGTACCCTGAAATGGCTAGAGGTAGTAAAGAAATACGGTGATAGTTGTGATTACATTTGGAAACTGCCATCCCCTTGCTGTTTGTAAGCTGCAAATTTGGTCCCCTCTTAATGTTTGCAAAAACTTCACAGTTACAGTCAATATTTATTTCAGCTGTCAACTAAATATGTTGTATCGATTGGTTGAATATTATCTGATTAAAGAACGAAACAGGGCAATTAACATCAAAATTTGCAGTCCAGGAGAAATAACTAAACCCAGAGACAGAAGTATCAAAACCCGGAGAGGTTGCATCTCTACTTAGGAAACAGGGACAAACCAAAGTATTACATCCAGAGAAAGTACCTCCAATATCTCCAGTTTAGGTCTGATTGCCGTACATCAGAGCTACTCACTTGATAATACGTTTAATCTAAACATTTTCTGTTTACCCCTTAGCAGGCGATCTTTGGATGATTTTTCGGAATTGAGATCGGACAGATTTGAGTATAACACCAAGAAATGCTAAAAGCTCCCTCACAATCTCTTTATGTTCTTAGCTCAATGTAGATGTTTCATTGCATATTGCTTTAACTTCTTTCTGTTCTCTCGGAATTTTTTCACCCCCTTTCTCTGGGTGCGTTTTTTGTTTTTTAAGTTGCAAAGATTTTTTCGCGTACATTACTCTTTCTTTTTGTTTTTGATTTATCTTTGTATATATTGCAACGACATACGTGTTTAGGTGGAAGAGAAGCCCACATGGGCCTAACCTCACTAATTAATGGTCTCTTTATCGATACTCTGAGAATTGTTGAACGCATCCAGAAATGGAACTTACCAACCTTACTTACTGCTCCTCTTTTTCCTTTATTCGTATCCATCTTATTCTCTCATTTTCCACATTTTCACCAACCTTCCCCTCTTGAGTCTGATGTAAATCGCTCGACCCTTAACACTGCGATCTATATTTGCGAATAGCCATCTACTTTCTCAGTTGTGTATGTGAGGCTCAATCACCCTTAGAGGGGAATCGTGCCGCGGTCTATATTCAAGAGCGGCTCTCTTGACCTTGCTCCACATAATTTTTGTGCAAATTTAATCATTCATCCCGACCGGACTTGCTCCCATCCCGTAGCCAATCATCACGATTTACGAGGTGATTATGCAGATACTGGTTACAGCAAAGCGTTATCCCCTCACTCTCGGTAAGTGTGTGTGCGCGCCGGCGAAAAGAGGAGAGGGTGAGGGAGCGTTGGGGAATGCTGAAGATCTACGGACTGGCCCTCCGATTTTTGCGTCTCACGGCACTGCTTTTATCCCATACTGTATCCTCCTTTCTCTGTTCCCTTATCAGGAGTTAGGACTTCCCGATTTAAGTCGAGATATATGATTGTTTCGTAGATATTTTCTGTTGAGAGTCTGCACAAGATGGGCGACTTCAGAGATCCTAAACATTGCCGTACTAAAGGAACGATAAAGCGTTTCTGTTTGATCGAATTTAAGGTGGGAACAAGTATTCCTTAGGGTTAGAAAATCACTTTCTTGTCGTTGATGAATGCTGCAAATTCACAAGGAATGCGCTACTCTGTGGAAATTCGACCGGGAAAGATATTGTGTGTTATCCATTGAGTCGCAATAAAAGGAATGGTAACATGTCTGTTATGGGCTGACAATATTAACCTTTCTCGTCTGTAAATTAGCGTGGCAAGGGCAAGAAAGGTACAAATATAATATTCAAGAAGCCCATCCATAAGCAGAGGAAGGAAAGCATCGTAATAACGTTTAAATAGCTCATCCATAAACAAATTATCGATGAACGAAAGCAGGAAACCATATGTTATCACTCGTTAAAGTTAAAAGGCTAACATATCACTCCTCATATATTTTGGGAAATTGTTTATCAAGAGCTGGTAATTATAATTTGTATACCCGTTGTCTCTCAAAATGGAATAAAAGACGACGAAAATTTTTAAAGTTTGAAGAGCACTCATTCTGAAAAATGTTAAAAATCAGTGTTGGTAACGGCAAATGAATGCATATGTAAGAAGGGTCATTTAACTTTCAGTAGAGTTTTGGAATAAGATTTCTCTTACAATGGGAATTTAATAATATGTTTTCAATCAGCATAAATTAATAAATTTAATCGGAAAATTGCTCATAAGAAATTTTATGAATCGATACTTGAAGATTCTCAATGAAATATCTGCTGTTTAACAAGTAAAAACAGTTGCTGTGTATATTTCTGACTATATGATGGTCTAATTGTTATGTTTAGTTTCCTCATTTACTATGATTTCAAAGGTGATAATTTCTGTCTAACGTAATTATTACTGAAACTTGGATTTTGTTAACGTAAAAACTATGCCAACAGTTGAAGCCTATGGTTGCTGTTATACTATTTTATTTCTTTTTGATAATACCTTTCGTTTTTCGTTAAGTATTTCAGAACAACAACGATTAAGTTGCTCATTCTGGCAAATATACAGGAATGCGTATCCTCAGGGAAACTAAACTTGCATAAACTAAGGGATATGTTTACGGTTTAGCTAAAATATTAGTTTTATACTTTTTAAAAAGAGCTCTTTGTGTTGAAAGAAATTTGACGTAATCGATAATAAACTTGATTTCAAACGTAAGCATCTCTGTGACTTTTTTACGCATTAGTGACATTTTTAATTTCTTATTGTTATCGCGCAGTTAGTTTATATTATTTTAGATATAAGGCTAGATAAAATAACACGATTAAAATTCTTTAAATATGTGCCGTAATACTACGGCATGTGAATTAAGGCTGGCTCATCCAGGCTGATATTCGTTGGAATTAACATCTTTTGAAACAGATATTTAATGAATAATTAATCTTAATTATGCTTCAGGCTTAAGTTATTTTCTTATTTAAGGAAGGCGTATGATATTTTTAAATTGCCCAATGTTTTATAAGAATACCGGATATCTTATCAGCTCTTCTCATCTACTTTTCGGAAATTGAGTACATCGCTGGATGAGTACACCGCATTAATCGGAAGAAGAGAACGAAACCGTTTTCTTGAGTCGAATTTTCCTTTCGAAAGACCGTTTTCGCTACAAAACATCTGCGACCTAAATGGAACCCTTTTCACGCTTGCTGTTATGAATAAATTAAGAGGCAGTACCCAAAGAATCTCATTAATATTCATTATAGTGGAAATTCTGCGAAATAAAAACTGATTTCTTATTAAAATTCTCGGAAGAAGAAGTCGCTTCCCGAGAAGTGTCTAAAGGAAAATCCGTAGAAAAGTTTTAAGCTTCCTGGTCTCAGTTTTTTTTCGTCTGATCATTTATCAAGATATTTCATAGTGGAGAGGAACTACTAAAGAGAGGTTATTTACTATCCACCAGAAATCTAAAGACAACTTTTTGGCAATGAAGACTATTATTTATCATTGCGAGTATTCATTTTTTTGCTGTTACTACCATAACATCTTCCACAGTTTAATCCTAAAAATTTCTGTCCTGATGTTTATGAGTTAGGAACGCTTCCTTATGAATTTATTTTCTTACTTATTTTCTAATTTTCTTGATATCCATCCATTTTTTCACGAAAAAAATTAAGTGCTAATAGCTAATTTATATAGCCAGCAGTTGTTCGGTGTTTTCATGTATATCGGTTCCATCAGCATGTTACATAAAATTGGATTCATTTCGTCAGCTTCTATTATCCACCCCTGACACATCTTCTAGTATTATATTATTCCTAGATAAAATTACTTATTCTCATGTGTGATGGCTAACAAAATATTCTAGTATTAAAAAAAATTTAATCGGTCTTTTTCGGAGTGAGTTATCCGAAAGATTGAATATCGTTTCATTTACTCACGTTTTTTGCTATATTTTTTTCATTTCTGTACTTTCCATCATCATAACTTTCTTAATAAAATCACACGCAATAAGCTCCTTAATTCTTCCTCCTCTACTTCGTGTCTCTTTGGTCTTAAGTTCCATTTTCCACCTTCTGAAGACGACCAGGTCCCACGAGGGTGCGAAAGTTTGTTTCTCTTATTGGCGTTATTTTTTTATTTACAAATATATAGTTATTTGACGAATATGTTGAATGAAATAGTTAATAACAGTGAAACCCACAGAAGACACTGTTACAATTAAGAAGTATTTTAGCATAATAAAAACGTAGAACGAACAAATTAAAACATTAACTTCCTCCGGTCTCACCTCTTAGACTCGTAGGTCCCACCTGTGGAGCGCACTCAATCAGTTGGGAAACACTGACTCGGAGCATTAGCACTTAATTTTTTGTCCCATCCCTCTAATTTAGGACCACTCGAATTTTCATATGTACCTTGTATGACTCTATCATTTCAACACACCCGCTAGATGTTGAGAGAACACCTCCACGGTCCTGGACGCTAGTCCTAACACGCAGCATCCAAAAACTTCGACGAGGACCATATCTATAGCTGAGAGTCAGGATTGCCCCAATCAATACTTCCTCCCCTCTTGTTCTTCTCGCTGGGCCGTAACCCTGTCGAATGAAATGGGCCTTTAAATCCTTAAATAGATGCCAACCGCATTGTCACAGCGGAGGAGCCGCATCTCCAAAACGGCACGCCCACCTCCTCCAGCCCATCCACCTCCCTCGGCTTTGCCCCACCCCGTGCCTTCCCACCATCGGAATGCGAGAAGTTCGCCGTTGATGAGTGGATAAGCGCTCCGACCGCCGCGAGTCATTTAGGATCGTCGGCCAACCTTGAACTTAAAAGTCCCTCTTCCCATCCCACTTCGCGATACGTCCCATTCGCCCTGCCCATCCTCTGAGCCCCTCCTTGCTCCAATAATAATACGAGGAATTCTTATACATTATTCCGGTGGACGGAGGGTCGTTAATCATCGGGCGGACGTCAGATTTCTGGAGCGGCGGTTTTATAAGGATCGAAAAGGGAATTGACTCCGCGGAGGAAGGGATTCGGGAAGGGGTGGGAGAATTGGGGAGAAGGGGCGGGAAAAGATAATTACGTAGAGTGAGGGTATAGGCAGTGGCCATGGAGAATCGTAGACTACCGGCTGCCTACGCCGCGGCTGCCGGTCTGCGGTAGGGGGAAAACCCCTTCCCTATCCTCCCATTGTTGAGCGTGATGCTGCAGAGGTTTTCTTGGCACTGTGCCGGCGCCTGATGTTGACGCCGGAGGATGGAAAGGGGGGACACGGGTATTCCCCATTTGGTCATCTGGAGGCATCTCCCGCGGGCCTTTAATCAGTTTCTTATCGTTTTTTGACCCTGCGCGACTCCTTTCTCACGATTCCAAGTGAGGTTGAATTGCTTGTAGAATGGGCACGGGGATGCTTTCTTAGCGAGATCATCGAGGGTTACATCTTCGCTTTGAATAATTGTCGCCAACTCTTCGTGAATGGTGGTGAGGTGGGATAGGCGCCAAATGTGGACGACAGCTTAGAGTAGCGGTACAAAACATAAGGTACGCAACTCGGTGGATCTAACATAAGGCATTGTACCGAGCTGTGTACTATAGGGAATTTGTAATAGTTTCATCGCAGCTAATGCCCAGAAATAGGCAGATATTATTATCAGAATTCCAAAAGGATTTTTTATTAGATTAAGCTCTACTAGCTTTGCTGCCTGCCGATGAAATGTCCATGAAAGAAACGAAATACAATTCAGTAAATATTTCATCATCGTAATTTTAAAATCGAATAGTATTCAATGCATTGGAACTCGATATTTGATTTATAAATCTAGCTAAATGTAATCTACAATTATTTCAAATGAATGTGAAAGTTTTCTCAAAAATAAAGAAATCTTCAAAATATATGCTTTAATAACTGTAAGTGAAGGACGCCTGAATGACTACTCAACCGCGTCGGAAATATGCCTTGGGTGAACTAGGAGGTATCTTGTTGTATTTCGCGCAAATTTCTGCGAGTTACCTGGAATTAAGAATTTCAGACTTTTCTCGTCTTGAGTAATCAACTCGAAATCGAATTGCTGCCAAATTCAGAATAATTATACCACTTCAAATGCTTGTATCGTCGGGAGTGTTCATCAAGGGTCACTAGTAGAGCACCCACGGTTTTGAGTAACCCTCCATGAGAGGATGAAATCCAGCCGCGGAAACCGCAAAATGTCCATCAAGGACATAATTTACGATAATTGTGGCCAGTAGGGAGGGGAGGTCCGTTAACCTCTGGCTGCATTCGAAGATGGGAGAAGCGAAAATTGCGGAGAATGGGCGTGATGTAGTGGTAACAGTTACCGAGAGGCGCCGGAAATTGTCGGCAATTGCGAGGGAAAAGTTGTTTCTGCTCCATATCGTGTTTTTTACCCATATTCGATCGTTTTTCTCGGTAATTGAGTCTTCAGATATCTAGCGCCTATGAAACTGCGTCATAAACCGTTCTGCTTGATAATTTAGCCGATTTTTATGAACTTGAAGCCCTGTAAGGTAGAACATATAAGAATTCCAGAAGCCCTAAATGCCTTACATTTCTTTTCCACACGTTTTTCCGATTTAACAGTGCGTATATTTCTTCCGGAAATATAATTAGCTTCTTGAATTCGATATCTCTTCATCAGTAAATTATTCAGATTTTCGTATATCACTTCATTATCGGGGGTAACTCATTCTTAGAAAGATACGAGGTTCGTCTAGAAAGTAAGGGTACAAGGCCACTGCGAGCCGTAGGGATTTTCATTTTCGAAATCGTTGTACTTCTCATGCATGGAGAATTCCCTATGGTTCGAACGAAAGGTCATGTGGGTCCGTCAATCATAGCAGTCACAGAGCCATTTTACAATTCTACATCTACATAAGTACCCTGCAAGCCGCCTTCCGATACCCATGAATGTATTTAGATATGCTATTTGTATCTCATTCATTGCTGTAGTTAACTCAATAACTTCCCTAAAACTATCCATAGAAGGCTTTTAGCCTTTAGTGAAAATGAAAAGATAGACAAGATAAAATCGATGCTAGATGTTGTTTCAAATATACACAAAACTTGAGTGAATGAATTCAGGATTTCCTATTCGAGTGAATCCTTCCCAAATCATCGGTTTTTACTTTATGGAAAGAAATTAAGTGGAGACATCATGATGAATCTTCGAAAATTTTAGCTACTCATCACTTCCATTTTCTTTAAATGTTTTTAAGCTCTTGGAAATAATGAATGGATTACAACTTGAAAGATTTTAATGCAGCGAATAATTCTGTTTTCCGAACATTTGCGTAGATTTTTTACAGAAATGAAGAAATTAAAGAAAAATGAAAGAAGATTTAGCCGTATTACATTCCCTCGTGAGCGCAACTTAACGGCAAAGAAATCTTTTTTTTAACACCTGTCACTTCGGCCGATTTTTCAAACCTTTTATTGCAAATAAGTTATTTTTTTACCTTACGCTGAATGTGCACGTAGGAAAGCTGTAACACCTTTCTATCAGTCTCCTAGTAAATACTCATTGATAACTCATAAATGCTTAGTTGATTCTAGCTTGGTAATGCGAAGTTTCAAGAGAATTGGTTACAAGCCTCCAATGACTCCAGAGAGTGTTTCAAGGGTCATTCTCTATATCGGTTGATGGTGTTCCATCAGAAATCTTTCAACTTCTTTAAGCTTTTATTCCCCTAGTCCTGAAAGTTTTTATCTCTTCCTCACTTCCTCATTTATTCTATCAAGCTCTTCAGCTTTGCTTCCCATAAGAGAGTCGAGCGTTGAAGTCTCCACGACGATCGTACATTTGGATTTCAAGATAGTTATGAACCATCATCAATAAATGTAAATACCAGAATTTTTCAGTGTTTTCTTTTTAATAAAATATATGTTTAATCCTACTATATATTCCTTGTAAATTGAATATCTTAGCTTAGCTGATTAGTAGGCTAAATGAGGAAAATCTGGAATCAGCGGCCAGTAGCAAACCTTGCGCTATGATTTGTGCAAGTACGTCACTAGTTTTGAAATGATTGAAATCAAAGAGGCAGTACAATATGGCTCAACCGCAAGGATATCTAATATTTTGGCGAAAAAGCTCTACTGCAATGCTTCTTGTAAAAATGATGTCCTTCAGCGATAGCTGTAGATAGGACTGTCCTTCCCTCAGTGGAATTCTATAATAATGTTAAATGCTAAGAAAATGTACCGCATTTGTATTTTTCCTTAGTATTAGAGATGCTTCGATTTCTGTCCCCCCTACAAGACGAAGTGCCTACCCTATTATACTTAGAATGGAGTCAAAAGTTTTCCCAAGAAAAGCGTTTCCCTCACCGCGTCTCGATCCTGGCTCTTTCACTTCGCTTAGCTCTCGCGGTCTTTCGTGCGGCCTTTCCTCATCTCGATAGATGGCACTGATTCGTGAGTCAAGTGAAATAATTCGAAGCGGCTTTGGAAGCAGGCGGAGACCACGTGTTCTCCATGATGATCCTATCTGCGAAACGAGTTCTTTGTGGCAAGTCGACCGCTCTCCCGGGCGGTGCGTCACACGAAGAACCGCAGCCACGACAACCCTTTAGAATAAATAAATCTCTCTCCGGGACACAACGGTTTCAAAGAGTTTCCCACACCCGAGGGATTTTTCGTAGCTGAAATTAATTGGACTCCAAGCGGATGCAATTACCGAAGGATGTGATAAGATTCTTCGCAGTTTCCTAGAAGGGGTCGATGTAGAAATATGTCGTATATATTTCTTGGGCCATCCGTAGATTACCATCTTAAGCGAATTTTAAGCAGCACCGTTAGACCTGTAGTCCAGATTCAGGCAGCGATTGAAGGTCCAGGTAATGCTGTAAGGAATCTAGCTGCTTATATCGCCCATTAATACAACCTTTCCGTAAAGTTCTTTGGAACGCGGTAAGGTAACCTTTCGAATGAGTCTGTTTTCTAATTTTAGCGCGGTTCTGGTATGCGGCGCAATCTCTAGGAATTTTATTTCAATTTATTTTCCGTGTGTCGGAATGTTTTCAAGCATAACACTTGATTTACATTTTCCTAACATGCATCATACGCGTATCTGTAGAAGTCTAGAAGTTGGCTGGGTTAAATAGTAGTCTTAGGAAAATGTTAACAGAGGAAGACAAGAAATGCGAGAAAAAATTAATTTAATTTTTGTGTAAATAGTATGTTTGATTTAGTTCTTGAGCTACAAATGGAGTTATAAGTCATGTAGACAATAGGAGTGGTAAGGTTTCTATTTCCAAGTAAATTGAAATTTTCCTCGTTTAATATTCTCTAATTGTTCATGTTGCACACAATCGTAGTTCTTCTTCCTCTCTACAATTAGGGACCTAATCTATTTATGATGAAATAATAAATTGAAACTTCGTGTCTTTTAGCAAGGCTAGTCACAATTGCTTGAGGGAGTATGCATACGTTAGTTTTTCTGTATTCTTTTTATAAAAAGCATCAAAATCATATATTTGTAACTCTACAGGCAACAATGTAGTTTCAAGATGCCGTCAGCGATGGATATTTCATCAATTCTTCTAAAGGACAATTGGATAGATGTGCACGTGACATAAGACCTTTGACTGGTCGAAAGCTCCATACGGATGCCCAACGACATACCCGAAAACTTTCAATTCGTCATCACATACTTTGTATGAATTGACGAATAGGCATAAATCAAATTTTAGATTCCACCATCGGCAGCTTATTTTTCCTAGCCATCTCCTTCCCATCCTGATTTATGGTTCTTATTTGTTATGGTAGTGGGATGTATCTTGTAAGGTCAAGGGAGAGGTTAAGGAGGGAGTCTAAAAAATATATTTGGCAAATTGGATTCCATCAGACGTTCCGAATCTTTCCTTTTTCTCACTTTTCACCGACACATTTCCCTACCATACTCAAACGACCTTAACGGAATACTTGGGAGGGCAGTAAAGAGCAATGAATTGGCCAGAGAGAGGAAGCAAACGAGAGAATCATCGTTTTCATAGAAGGAAAATCTCAAATTAAAGGATATTTTATGGTAAGGTATTTGATATGGTAAGTGTATATGGTATAATTTAAGGCCTTGTATTATAATGTATACTTAAAATGAACTTGGTTAAATAATAATATAATAACATGAACTTGATTTAATAATTACCTCAGGGCCCGGTATCATAATTTTTTGTTAGAGCCTACGTGAAGATTATCGTTAGTCTTTATGCTAATCCACTATGCATATAGGAGATTAATTATAATCTCCACTTTAATAATAATAAAAACTTGTAATACCGAAGTTTAAAGTGAACTTTAATTACTCCATTTTATGTATACATTATAATACTGGGTCTAAGTGTCGGAGCCAGTGGAGAGGAGTGAATTCCCAGCATTTGCCTAGTCAGTATAGACGAGAAAGAGAATGGTTGTACTTNTTTATAGATGAGAAAGAGAATGGTTGTACTTTTTCCACAATATATTTTTATTAAAAAAAAACGTTGTGGAAAAAGTACAACCATTCTTTTTCTCGTCATGATGTATTTCCACAAAATATCGCCAGTAACTGTGAATTTTACAGACAGTATAGATACAAGGAATTGATTTTAGGAAAAATTTACACATTAATTTTTAATATTTCAGTGAATAAGCTGCATTCAAGCATATTTAGAACTTTCCATTCAATGAAACGGTGATTCAAAGGAAACCAACATAAGTCTGCTTTTGCGTAATAGTTCATGGTGCTATTATGAAAGATATGATCGAAAGTGAATCAAAAGCATGAAAAATGAGTAATGAAGCATCAGAAGTTCTGTTATCGAACAAACAAAAACAGTACTTTTAATTAGTTCAGATGATTTTGAATGGGTATCTTCCGTCCGAGAAACATGCTGTTGGTATGCGATAAATGCGTTACAAATATACCTCATTTAATCAACCTCACCAATATCGAAGTTGTTCATAACCAAGATAAAAATTGAGGGCGTTAAAAAGTCTAAAAGTCTCGCGACAGGAATTTATTATTAGTCTATTGGTATTCTTGCAACTTGCAACGCACACAAACAACCGTGCATTAACCAGGATTCCTAGCCAGGACCTCATTTCTGCTTGTCTAGCACCTAAAACCTTCGCCATGAAGGCCGACAATGAGTAATAGAGGTGTGCCAAAAACATAAAAATTGCAACGGAAATAAACTGAAAGGATGAAAGAATTCGGATGTAGTGTGACCTTGACACCGCGTAGCACCCAAGGAAGTGGCCACCATAGCAACTTGGCTTGACCGTGGAGAGGTGACCAGGAGGGGCTGAGGCTCCATTTCACAATACAGCGCCTTCAGCGGCGAGATGCTGCGGGAACTCTCTCCCCGCTCTATCTCTCTTTCTCCTTTCCAATTGCGTCACTCACGGACCATTCCTTTTCTCTCTCGCCGTCTTTCCGACGATGGGCGATTATTTCTCGTCTTCCGGACAAATGACTGACCTCCCCAATTCGCGCAAGATGTTATTAAGCTGAGTTAGACTGGTCACCATTTCTTCGTAACTGCTTCATTCGACTCCGTCGGCGGAAGGAAGGAATCCGAGAATTGGCACCCCGATAAAAATCGAGAATCGTGTGGAACGAGGCTCTTCTAGATTATTCGGAAATTCCTCTCGGATTGTCGAGCGTGAACGTCTCTATGGAAGAGGCTAACTACTTTCCTCCCAAACGTCGGAAGTCTGTCCAAAGGCTAGCATCTAAACTATTTGGACGTTGGAAATGCGCGAGCGAACTTGATGGGAAGATGTTGGGAGGCGAATGGAAGAAAAAGTCGGATCTACCGTTAGGGAAATATCAGAGAAGAATGACTATTCATTCGAGAGGGAATAAAATAAGGGAAAAATAATTGAATGGAGGAAATCAGCGGTGTGTGAGCTTTTTAGTAGATAGTCGTGATCCTAGAAAAGTAACTTCTTCTTCTTCTTGCTCTAATGGTCCATGACAGCAGAAATGAACTGGTAAGGAAATATTCTTCAATTACCGCGATATTCTATCAGTTTCTGAGTGTATTAAGATATTTTCTGTTCACTCTTTCAAATGGACTTTTCTTTCGCTGACTTCCAGCGTGAGAATTTGTTGACTTTGCCAACATTTGATGGATTCAAGAGTAAAATTGTTCGGAAATCGAGGCTCTTGCAACATTTCTAATAATGTTATACTGCAAATTCTCAATTTTGAAATCAGAATTCCTTTGACAAAGACAAAGGGTGTTGATTACACCGAGCACTATTAGAATTTTTCGGTACAATCTCCCAGTAAAATCAACACCCTAACAGGCCTTATCTCAGAGATGTTTCATATTTTTAACGTTACTATTTTTCCACAGTATGTTAAATGGAAGGTAAATGGTATACTTAGTTATGAAATCAAAGTCAGACAGATTACTCGTAGAATCTCTCTTCTTAGAATGAATATACAATGTGAAGAACATTGAAATGATATATTGGAGTGCCCGTGAGAAGTTTTAAAACAAATTAGTCCTCAAAATTTTGTATATAAATACATTGCATTTTCGGTTCGATTTTATAATATACTTTTGAAGAAGTCGACTCAAAAAAATAACGTTGAATTTTGAAGATTAAAAGTTCTACAATTTTTAGTTTTAAATATAATGAAGCGAAACAATATTTTATTGCCTTTCAAATTGATATCAACACAAAAATTTAAAATTCTTTTTGAAAGTCCCCTTTGTCCTTTCTTGGTATAATGCTTACCCTAGTGGTTCTGGTGATCATTCAATACTATAGGCTTTGCAAGAGGCAACTTTACCTTTACTGTTATGTAAATATGAGCACCCTAACGCTAATTTCAGCACCGCCAACGTAAAATTTTCCGCGGCATAAAAAAGTAGAAAAAGAAGCCAGAAAATGCTCTTTATAGCAAACATTCCTCACTCTCCAGTGGAGACTCTCATTTCTTTCATTTTTACCGAGCTGATGTCCCCGATCTGACCTCGGGAACCTCCATCGAAATGCACGTACGTAACAGAGAGAACCTGCGGAGATAGTCTCTTAGTAACTGTGCAAAGAAAGTCACAGCGAGATGGGAGCGGTCCACGACACAGGCTCCTCTGGTATTTCCTTCCGACAAGCGGCTTGCGGCTTATTTTCTTCATAAATGATAATGTAAGATAGGCTGAAACCTTAATGAGACATGAATATGGAAGCGGCGGTTTGCAAAGATTTCTTCGTGTCATATTTCTTTCTGTTCAAACTTCCTTTGAGAAAGCCGCGGAATCCACATGTGTCAACACTTAGCATCCGTAAGATTTCTTTGAAATTTGTTGTTCTCGCTTTACTTAAAATGGCTGTTTTTAAACATATCCGTATTAAATTTTCTTGCCCTATTTGTATTCATAAACGCAAAGGCCTCTTAATGGTAAACTATTTGATGGAAACGGTTCATCGTAAGTTAATGCCCTTGATGTTACATTATCTCAAGGTTTTCTCAGATAATCCACTAATTCCCTTCGTAGAATGGTTTTAGAGGAACTCTATTTTGCTTCAGTGCGGTACACGGAATGGTTAAGAAACTTAGAACCCACATCTCGAAACAGTTCGGACTCTAAATCACGTTAATCGATGATCTCCAGCGTTGATGAAAGCTCGAGAAGTTTTTTGCCAACCCTAATTCAGCCCCTCGATAAATCACCCATATGTATTTGACCAAGATGGTTATCGCAAAAAAAATCACGCAAGCGCTCGTGTGGCTTCAGTAATCACAGTCAGTTACACTCCAACGTCTCTGGATTCGTTACCTTCCTAGCAACCGCTGTCTTTGAGGGCTTTTCACAATCCTTTCGGACGTCCACTCAGGTATGGTATAGCCATGGTTCTGTTACGGTGCAAATCCAGGCGTGCGATGTCCGACACCTTGCCCTCCAACGGTGGGGGTCACGGGAAAGTTGGCAACGTCGCACTCGGCCTCTCCTTTCCTCTCCTTCTCTCTTCTTTCTCTCTTCTGTTTCTGCCTTCGTTCCTCCTTTCACAGGAGTCGGTGCATCTCCAGTCCAAGGGTTTCCTCGCCCTTAACATCCCTCGCACCGCCCACTCGGGCCGACCTTCCATAGGAAATAACATCGAGGACAAGTTCCCCCTCCGCCGCGCAGTGTTCGCTTCTTTCTTTTTCCCTTGCCTCCTTGGCTTTTCTAATGTGTGTCAATTTCGAGGAGACCCTCGAAGCGATGGGTCGGCGAGGAATAATTTCCCAGGAGGGAGATTTTGGTGCGTGGGTGGCGGGAGAGGGGGTTGGATAACTGGAAGGCCGCTCGACCGTTGAAGGCGGATCTGGAGGCATCCCTGAGGGATGAGGGCGCTTGCTGAGCAGGATGAGATTTTGGGTTTTCGCTCGTGCATGTAACTCAGCAAAAATTCTACGCTTGACTATGTTTGCTGACTTGCCCGGTGATTTAAAATTTTTGTGGGAATTGAGTTGAGGATCGAGGCGAATTCCACCGCAGAGTGATCAAACATTTTCTCTGCTTTACATCCTGAACTTATTAAGTAATGGTGGTGGCTGGAAAATCCGTAGTAAGAGCAGAATTAGTTGAATAATTCTCTTCATGGGAAACCGAGTAGGATCGATCGAGTAGTAGAGATCAATTACCATTGGTCGGCAAGGAATGAGAACTACATTTCACTGGCATGTCGCACTGCAAAATTGCAGCAATAATAATAAATATCCTATGTATCCTGATCACTCAAGGAGTTAGTCAGTTTATTTACAGCGGAGGCCAGGAACGTAACTAACATTTTTATTTCGCGGATCTGAAAAGGCAGAGGGAGTTTTGAGCATTTGGCTCTCTGGCCGAAATCTAATTCTTCTCTATACATCTACATCTACATAAGTACCCTGTAAGCCGCCTTCCGGCGTGTGGCAGGGGGGGTACATATTAAACGACGCGGGTTTATGAAAGAAAAAAAAGGAATTTCACAAAAGAGAATAAACGGATTTAAGATCTCCCATATTGAAAACTTATGATATTTAATGCTTCAATATTGAACAAAGGTGAACTGAAGGGACCAAGAGAACTTACCTCCCTATTAGAGGCGGTCTTTACTTCGATTTTCAGAGAAAATTCATAAGCGCGAAATGAGCTCAGCAGTTGATGGACATAAAATGCTATCACATTATATCATTTCAGGATAATGACATTTCGAATCTAAAAATGTTTCATATGCTGTAAGAAAACGCTGGTGTTGTAATAACTAAGGATAATTTCAAAACATCCTTCCCCCATAATCGTATCCCCGATTGAAAGGTTTGAAATATCTTTTCCATGAAGATAAAATTCAAACTTATGTGAAACAGAATTTCCAAGGAAGATTGGACATGAAAAAGTCTGTCAGGACCGGGACTCGAGCCCGGAACCTTCTGTCGCATAGTCAAATGAACAAGTTCGCGCTTTCCTATAAAGTCTGCCAAAACAGCATGGCTGAATGTGAGAATAAACTCGATAGCTTAATTGACTAAAGCATTCACCCGGAAAAAGAAAGATTCCAGGTTCGAGTCCCGTTCTTGTCATAAAATTACCTTTCATCCTTTTCTTTGAATCGTAGATGTTCAACGTTGAAATCTTCATTACAGTATATCTTCAGTATCACCAATTGAGATGCTGAAGGTAGCTCTATTCTATCTCGGGTCCTACTCTCAACTCTCCAGGAGAGACATCGTATGTGCTTGTAATTGACATCCAATGCGAAGGCAAGTTTCGTCTCAGCTAATACCCAATTTATTTAAATTGCGGCTGTGTTTAACTTGAGTACGATATCTATAGTGAACATATATTCGAGATTCTTACACCGATTGTG
This sequence comes from Ladona fulva, assembly GCA_000376725.2. Classification (NCBI taxonomy): domain Eukaryota; kingdom Metazoa; phylum Arthropoda; class Insecta; order Odonata; family Libellulidae; genus Ladona; species Ladona fulva. Next base: position 484,187 of record KZ308230.1, on the reverse strand, counting down.
GTACGTAGTTGAACGAACTTTCGGAAAATATTTAGAGGCATACAGCGCTGGAGGGTTTCATATTTAGGGACATTGAACCGTGATCTTTTTCCAAGAACCAACTTAGCGCTAACTCATTTCCTCCCACTTTTCGTTTAGTTTATGGAAAACCACGCTCTGAAATTAGCGAAATGTAAATCGAGCGTCCATTCTCATTTCAGGGTGGCAGATTTGCATATTTTTTGCCCTTGTGGTGATCATCAAAAGTCTCCTGAGAGTGAGATATTTCAATACGTAATGTCGCTAAATATAAAAGGGAATAGAAGCAGATTCCTCATACATTTACGACCGTTTGGCGAAACCGGGTTTATGTTTATATTGAGCACGCAAATAGTTATGCCTCGTTATTTAACAATTATCGCAAACTCAACCCGCTCTTAAGCGTTATATCAATAATGGACTCATTTTGAAAGGGAACAACTGACGTATTTATTTTAGAAATTGAGTCCCGAATATTTGCCCACGAGTAAGGTGAAGAATATTTTCAGAAATGATAAGCAGTACTTACTTGATTTTCTTTGCCTTGCTTCCATTTGCATAATTAAATTTTTTTACCTCCCGATTCCAGGTTGCGCCCTTCAAACACTTTATTGATTTAACGGTACGGGCAGAGATTTTTTTCTCTCCGAGTAAGCACATGAAGTGCACAGGGAAGTTGGGAGCGCTCATTTTGCGAACTCCGAGAGGACTTCGTTTTTTTGTCGCGATAAGTAGCCGTTAAACTGATTTCAACTTCTAAATAGAGTCCTTGTAGATCGTCTTTGATCCTTAAGTTTTTATATTCATGGTTTTGACATGAGGGAATCCACGTAATCGGAAAGCATTTTTCAATAAAACCTGTAGTATTTCCAGGATCTGTCCACAAATTGCAACTGATACTAAAAAAGAAGCCGAGTTGACTAATTTGAGCGAGTTTAACAGGTACTGGTACTTTAACACTACTAGAATGACAAGCTGAATTATCTCTTCTATAATGTTATTTTACACTATTTGCTATCCTCTTGTGAAATAAGAGGAAGTTTAGTTTCCTAATTCAATCTCCTTGCTGTAAAGTACTTTCATTACGTCGCTATTTAGGGAATATAAATTTTCTTTGTTTTCGAACTCAACTTTACTTGTTTCATTCATCGCTTCATAAAATCAGCGTAAAGTACTTCTTTATAAAATTATTTATTTATAAAAATTAATGAAACCCATCCACTACACTGGGTAACTACATGTTACGTATGGCAATACATGCGAAACTCGCAATTTCAGCTTAAGCATAAAATAACCCGCATTACATTATAAAATACAAACTCAAATCTATCTTTCGAGGAGACGGTAACAGCATGAAATATGAGCAGGATGAAATTAGCTGCTAAAAAACTCAAAACTGAGAGTAGATATTTTCCAACGAGATACCTTTCCAAAGATTCTTATCCGGAAAACCGTTAAATCCGCTTTTTGAGACGAAATTCAAACCATCCTTTTTCGTGTTCCACTCAATACTACACGCAATGAGATAGTATTAGGACACAGTTGACCTCCAGCGATGAGTGTCGCCGGTACCCGTTGTTTCTTTCCCACAGGTACCAGTCGTTTGTGAAGTGGTAGGAGAGGAAACCGCCAGGCCCGGTTTTCTGCTTTCGGGCTCCCCGTTGCGAGGCGTTAACGTTCTTCTGACCGCGTGAAAATACACGTATAAAGTGATGGTTTCAATTTTTTCCTTCGCAAAAACCTACTCTACACGTGTCTGGAGAAGATGGCTTGCTCAAAAAGGTCATCTTCTTTCGGTTAGCATTTAAATTCGTTCGGGTCGACAAGATAACCAAGTTTTAGCATCTGCACAATGACCTGCTATTCATCACCCGGTTGAATGGTACAAGTGAATGTACGAAGTGTCTGGCATACATATCTACTGCTCATCAGCTTTTTTGGAAATTCCGTGGAGAAATTATCAGTCGTGGAATCTGTTTTACCAATTCCAGCTCGAAGCCCAATTCTGAATTTCATTTTTTATGAATTTCTTTCAAAGGAACTTCTGTTGATCTGATGAAGATGAAGAAATGTTTAAGCTTAATAATAATAATAACTTCTATAATGGAAACAGGAAGCTAATCCCCAATACATCCATTTTAATAATTAATTAACAATTACGAAGGACGAACACGCGCGACCATTCCCTTACCGGAATCTGACTAGCCGGGGTTCGAACCCGGAACCTTGGTGTTGGATCGCTAACCACTCCGCCACCGCGGCCGATAAAATCATCAAACCGACTTCTTTTCGAATGTGTGGAGTACTTTCAATAAAATGTATTATAATTTTATGAATCTTGTTTCCTATGGTGGGTAGTTACCGACGCGTCTTCTTTTAGTCAATATTTTCCACTTGTATGTTAAAGAAAAAGCACCACATGTATTAGCTTCTCAGTTTTTCTTCTCGTTCTTAAAGCAAACCATCTTCAATGTCAAAAATATAAAAATTTACCTCTTATTACTATTAAAATGGTCCTTATTATTATAAATTTCTTATTACAATTTTTACTAAGTTTCTTCCTAAGGTCCTTATTAATAACTTCCTATTATTCCTATATTTACCATGCTGAAATCATAGAGCAGGAAACGGAATTGGAATCGTGATATCATTTTTGTTTAAACCAGGGGCGTGGTCGAGAGGGTGGTTTTTGGGGTTCATCCCCCCCACCACCACCACCATCAGAAGAGAGCCAACAATTAAACGAAATCGTGCGAGAGGATGGGCTCTCCCAACTATGTCATACAAACACCGCTGGAGATTTGCAAGGTATACATGTTAAATAAATCAGTTTATATTCTCATTAGATTGTAGGCGGAAGTATTCCTGCCCCTGGATGGCAATGCAGTGTTTATTCCATGGGTCTAATCTATGTACATATCTAGGCTACGCCCCTAGTTAAAACGCAAATACTAGGTGCATACGCTATAAAAAAATGACTTTTCCTTACCAAAATGTCAAAACGGTAGGCTCAGAGTGAGTGAATAGCATAGAAAATATAAATCATAATTTCAGGAATGTTTTTGTCATCCATGAAAATAGTTGTTTACGCCCTAATTGCTCAGCTGCTCATCAAAAGTAGAAGACTGGATTTCTGAGGTGTAGGTTTGAATTTAAAGATGGTCCCTATCGATTATTTTCAGTGATAATTGAAATATTTAATGTTTTTACTAGTCCTTTCAAAGGCATTTATATAGGTGTAAAAAAGATATAACTCCCAATATTGTCGTTTTTCCAGCTACAACTACGTAGAGAGATGGTATTACATTTGCATAAGTATAAAAATTCGAATAAAAATTCGTATAAAATATTGTTTTGCTTTACGTAAGCCAGTGCTTCCCAACAGCTGTGCCACGGCACAACCAGAACTAAAGGCTACAAAGTAGGTAAACAAAGAGTGAAAAACCAAGCGTGATTTCTTTCTCTTTTTCAAATCCTTGACAGCTGCAGCCTTAAACTTGACAAAATTTGACTTTCTGTTGAAACAGTGATTGATTATAAAAATCTCTGCATATTTTCCGAAATGTCAGTCTCTCGCAATTTATTTTTCCATCATAAACAATATCTAAATTTTGATACGAGTCAACCCAACTCTTTGTCAACTCAACCTAAATTGATTTCCGAAGGGTAAGGATGTTTTCCTTCACTTTCTCCTATGAATTCCAGGTATTAATTGATTCTCCAAATTACCTCTGGAGGAACCTTTTTCTTCCGAGAAATAATGACTGTCCGAGTCCAATCCCGGGTTTCAGAAGGCCAGCCACCCACGTTGCCCTACGGTTACATCTGGAAATAAGGGTAGCTAATTAAGAAAACGGAAAAAATACAATGATCGGCTTAATTGAGTAAAAGAAATATCATTAAACTGTGATTATAAATGTATCTTTCTCTCAAAATTGGAGAAAAATTTTAATTAAAACACTCATAGGAAGTATGGATAAATTGGGTTACCCTTGATGTTTGTTTTGTGATGAAAAAATTCTTTTGAAGTCTACGTAGGCATTTTTCATTATTTTTGGAAAATTTTCCTTTCGATTTGTATGAAATGTTGTGATATGATGTAGGTTGAATTTTCTCGTTTAGTATGTTTCCAATCTGTATGTAATTGCGATGGTCCTGTCACTAATTTTTTCTAATGCTCTTATTTGTGTATATTCCTCAATGTAATTGACTTTGTCCTAAATTTAGTTATTAAAATTACATTCTCAGATTTTTATAAATGATACGAACAAGATGTCACTTTAAAACCTTTCACGAATATTTGCGGAATCTTCAATATGAATAAGGATGACGTAGATATCCACCTCGATATCACAAATAGGCATTTTGCTTGTACTTCTGAGCTTGCTTTCTATAAAGTTGTCGTTTTGTTAAAGATATTCCTTTTTAAAGCAGCGTAGCATATGTTATCCAGCAGTAATTTTACTTTACCAAGTAGATCCAGGAGAAAACTCGCTTCATGGCAAAGTAAAAGAACGCGCCAGGAAGGCATTTTGTCACCAGAGAATAACGTCTTCAGCCCTTTATTTGCAGAGTGAAGGGTGCTCAGCATGCCGCTTGCTTACCCCGCTGTGCTCTCGGAAAAAGCGGGAAAGATCTTGCAGATGCCATGTGATTGTGTTCATTTTTTATTCAGTTTAGTGGCTGGTAACTTAATCCTTGTGAATTCCGTATATTTGCAAGTTTTTTGTGCACTTAGGGCAAATGTATCCATTAGTGAACGTTGTAAATATTAATACAAGCACGTTAATCAAGAAAAAATAACATTATATTGACTTGTGAACATTATACATTAACTTGTGAACCGAATTTCATATATCTTTTTTCAGTGAAGATGTTACCTTTTAATGTTCATCGGCGTCAAATCTCGAATATTATAATGGAATAATTGTTTATATTCGTTAAGTTTTGTATCATCTCAATTTCATTTCTTTTCTTACTTACTGGGATCATAAATGCAAATGGGTCATCTTAGGTTTACCAGGGTAGGATCTTCTTTCGTAAACTGTTTGGTTGGAGTTATATGGTTGCTTATTTGATCATACATCAGATGTAGATATTCAGGTTAGAAAACTAAATAAGATTCCGCATACCTTTCATTCTCACCTCAGGAAAATTACCTCTCTGAATAAGTATTAATTCAAGCAGAGAATGAAATGTATAATTTCTTTACTAATAAATTCTTAAAGTTTATCTGACGTAACGATAATATCGCTAATAATTAGTTAATATATTATTACGTGTTTTGAAATCTTGGTGTAATACGTAAGGCCCATCAGAAGACTAACATTAGTCCAAAGATAGAGGTTGTTCGCGTTTCGTTGCTCTCTAATTCCAGAGTGTGATGAAATTAAGCAGATAATCGAGACCATGATTTGATATTCGCCAATTTTGAGAAAGACGTAATATCTCCATCGAACGATTTTCTCCGCTCGAGGAATTTCACTCCCAAGTTTATCTCTACCAAATTATTGTTGGATTCTATTATAACGAGAGATAGAAAAGTAAACATATAAAAAACAAGCGCTCTGATATTGAACAATATGAAGTTACCCAGTGAGGAAACAGGAGGATCGTATGAATTGCGTGTCCGAAAACAATAAAAATATTTACTTCACGATATAATTATATGAGGAAAAATATCTCTCTCTATGGCGAAAAACTGTGCCTACAATCTTCAAGGCATATTAGTGAAGGAATTTTATCGGTCTTGGAAAGTGTTTCTCATCTACGCTGAAGTAATCCGAAAAATCAATTATGATCCATCTTCATTCATTTTCTTTCATTTGCGAGGATTCCTTGGCTTCGATTCTCCTTTGATAATACCGATTACGCAAATGTCTCATTCTTAATGTCAATTTCACATTTGACACATTTCATTTCTTCACATTTATTCTAATATTAAGATCAAACACTTATCTCTAATGCAATCAAACTTTGCTCAGATAAGGCAAGAAAAAGTCACCGTTACGAGGACAAATTCTTCAGTCTTACCGACAAGTACCGAATTCAGAATTCGTTTCAAGTTTAGAGGAATTTATCTTAAGTTTATATATCCTGGACAAAGTAAAGCTTATCCAATACCTGTGTAAAAATGTTAAACTAAGTTTTCTGTTCATGTAACCTTTGGAAATTGTCGTAAGGAATCTTACTACGTGTTTATGAAAACAGAACTAAAATAGTTTTTCACTTAACCCTCAATAGCCGTAAAGCCGTCTCTTCGTTGTTCTTAAAAGAGGGGGCATATGCTCCTTGTTTCCCCTAAAATACGCCCCTGTAAGCAATAAAACACTAAGCAGATCAGAACCTATTCCATACACAGAGAACACGAAACACATTCTCCTCTAGAAATCTTAGCTAGAATCTACTTAACTACCACGCAGAGTCATTTCCAAACAGTGTGTAGCTGGTGGTAGCTAAGGGGTTAGCATACCTGCCCGGAAAGTGGGAGACCTGAGTTCGAGACCCATTTATGTCAATATTTTCACTTGTTTATCCTTGGGTTCTCAGGAGCACTCTTCTACATGCAAAGGTTAATACGTTTCCCTCATCCTTAGCAATTCTTTTCATGAGCGGACTCCTTTGCTTTACGTAGCTGGAAAAATTAAGCATATCTCTACTCCGAAGGATCTACACTGGCGTTCACTCACCTCTTCAGCAATCCGTGTTTTCGTCCTCTCGGATGCTGAGCGCTTAGATTATACGCTGGGTCCACTTCATCATCTCATGTTCGTAAACTTTTTCCCACGCGTCCTTGAATATGACTTTCTCTTCTCGGAACCTTAGCGCCGTAATTTATGAGCAGAGCTAAGAGGATAGCCGATACAATCTCGCGACGAGCAGCCCGGTTACGTCACCGAGGCTTGCCTGATCAATTACAGCAACGTGAGAGTTAAGCCGTAGCGAAAAAAGACTTAATTTTGGCGTATAACAATGCTATGAGACATTTCCTGCGCCGCATGCATCCTCTGTCCCATGATTAATACTTAGATAACCCTCATAAGTTCACGCGAACATTTCCACTGGCTGCGATCCAATAACTTTTTCCAGCGGGAAAATGAATGCGTGGTACAGTTTAAATGTGTCTCTCGAAAATTTCCTCCCTTCGCTCGTTGACTCTGTGAAGACTTTTAGAGCACTCCGTGGGCGGCGCGCGTAATTTATTTTTGTACTTTAAAACCATCGACGCGATTATTTCGGTAGTTTATTGCCGGGCGGAAAGAATGACTTTTACCCAAATGGTCGGCCATTATGATAAACTCTGTGTTTACGACTTCGTTAACGGGACAGTGACATATTACGTCAGAAGTTTTGCCAACTTCATTACGGTACGAATCTTTATCTTTTCTTGATAAGTTTACTGGTAATGGTCAAGAAAACTACGATGAGACGGTGGCAGAGCTGTCAAACCTCCGAGGAACGCATAAGGGACACTGTTATCAAATTCCAATATGCAGTAAGATTCGCTCAGTTACGACGACATCGACGTCGTTGCATCATTCTGATCGAGCACCCTCTCTATGCTGGACTTTTTTCTATGGGGAAATTTTTACAGAGGCTAATAATACATGAAACTTGAAAGATCTAAGTACCTGAAACGGTCTTTAGGATCTGTATAACCACGATATACCCAATGACAAGAAGTACTGACCGGTCGGACCAAATATTGCAACCTATACTTCAAATGAACCCATTATTATAATGATTTGATAGAGTTCAAATGAATATTATAGTTTATATCCATGCTAATCCATCATATATATATATTAGAGATTGACTGCAATCGTCTCTTTAACTCCATCAAATCATTATAATACCAGGCCCTAAAATGAACATTTGTTACTATCCATTTTAAATATACGTTATAATGCCGGACCTTAAACTAGGATTCTGCAGCCGAGGATTACAACTTTCCTTTCCTGAGGTTGTTTTATCCTTATATTTTTCAGTTATATATATCAAATATTATAAATACATCCATTGTCTACACTAAAATATTATATGGTACTTAATTACTTTGCATTTATGGAGTATTTCAAAGGCCTACGTTATAAAGTTAATCTCCGTGAAGAAGGGGCTACAGATTCTAATGCAAACCTCTCATTTCTAATCAAATGGTAGCTACGAATATGTTCGTGGTTATTAGGTCTTAAAAATATTATCTCTAACAATGAATATTTAGACCGAAGAAGAAAGTTGTAATGATACAAAATATTGATAAAAGTATGTTACTGAACCCAGTAAACAGGATTAGTATACTTTCATCTGGGATTTATTTCGTCTGTTTTTCTATGGGGTTAAACATCACGAAAAATCTGATTCGAATCTACCTCTAAAGGGGTTTTCTGTTCTGGGTGCTCCTTGACTATAGCCTTCCCGGGCCCTTTGGCATCAACGCTTTCTGCCTGCTTTATCAAGGGGGGAGAGAGCGCACGCCCCTTCCCGCGTTCGCGTCCAGCACCTGTACTTAAAGGAAGCCGGAGGATACGGCAGACGCCATGTTGGCCGAGCATAACATTTCGGTGAAAGTCTGCCAAATAAAGGAAAAGCTAAAAAGCTTAGAAAGTAATAACGAAAGTCGAGGGTGCTTCCTAAGACAAGTGGAAAATTTACGACAGCGCTTGAGAAGTGCTACCTTCAATGTAATGGTCGACATAACAAGCGTCGAAATCTCCTCTGTCGTGAAATTCTTTTTGCTGTCGAAAATTCTGATAAATGCAGTTATTAAACCAGTATGAAAATATTTATGCAAAATTGAATGTTGTCTCAACTTTTTGTGAAGTTTCCATAATACGCGTAGAAAAATGTGCACAGACTTATTATTTATGTCTACGGAATGATTTTTACAAGAAGGCAAAACTAATTACAAAAAATATCGTATGTGAGTAGGAAGATTTTATTTTTTCTTAGTATTTCAGTAAAATTTAGATAGAAATCCCCATGCATACAGCTAGTTTTATACATTATAATTGAAAGAACTAGAGGGTTTATTGGAAAAAAGCATTCATTATACTTCCTTTTAGTTTTGTCAATTAAAACGGTTACTATCCGTCGGATTGTTACGAATTAATTTGGTCAAGAGTCATACCTTGGGAAGTTAGAAGATTTAAAAACTAGAGGGAAAATTTCTCGGTGTGCTCAAGTATATATATGCCCATACTCATACACCACATGTATATTGATTGTTGGGTTTGCGAGTTCGGGCATAATATTGAACTTATTCAAGCGAGAGACGGTTTTTGCATACGGCCATTGCTGCTTGCGTAAGTTATGATGATTCAACTTCTAGATTAGCTTTGCACCATGCCTTTCGCATCCACCTCTAGTAACATAAGTCTTTCAGTGGGTATGGAATGGATTATCACCGTTCGCATACATAGGATTAAAGTTCATTAGATAGTGATATAACAAATGCTAGGGAAAGACTTTGTCTGGTATGTTTTGTTTAAGATCCCTCAAATAAATTTGGAAGAATCTTGTTTATAGAAATCAAAAGTGCTGATTCCGACCATGTCCGTGAGCAGATTTGCTCTGCTCTGGAGTACGTTATTACCTCCATTGGCGTTCCTCTGATTCAGCCGCCTCTTCAACTCGCCCTTAACACCACTTTGAGGCATCAAAGGCGTGATTGGCGAGGAGTGTAATTATCGCGAATATGATCGCCAGGTTCGGTGAAAAAAGTCTTTCCGTCGGAAGGGTTGAGCCTCTCGCTCAATCGTGGATATATAATTCCTTCTTTTTATTCTCTCTGCTGTATCTTTCCAATACCATGTCGGATGATTTCGTTGGGATAATGGTTTTACGCCTTTACAACCTCTTTTTAATGTCGCTGCAGAGAAAAAACGCAATGTTTATAGATGGACGAGGATAGATGTTTCTTCGTTTACATGTAGCATAAATTTGTCTTTTCTTTGTTTTCCCTTTAGGTAGTAGTCTCTTGAACAAATGTATATAACTTAATAAAATTTTACTTTAATTTATAAGTTACTGAAATTGAAGAAATCTCGTATAAATTACTGTCTCATATAAATATCTAAATAGAACGAGTCATAATGGTATGCTAGTTGAACTCTGAACTCCAGATGTTCTGGCCTTTGTGGAACGCCATCAAAAACGCACAACACAGTACTTTGTATGTCCCACAAAATATTTATTTGCAACGACCGATTTCGACCAAGACGGTCATTATTATAGTTACCTGACGTTTCGTCTTTCGATTTATACTAATTAAAGTAAATGTTTCTCAAATCTTCTCTTTCAAACCCTTTCCTGTTAGAATAATGTCTTTTTGCACTAAAATTTCTTACTTCAAAGCAGGCTAGGGAAAATGCAATTCAAGGCAACTAGAATATACATTCCAATCATATCTACCTTGCCGAATTCGAGGAGTAGGAAACGGACTTTGGAATCGTGATATAATTTTAGTTTACCCTTAAAAAACCAGGTGAATATGCTAGAAAAAACTGACAACTTTTCCTTGCCAAAATATCAAAATGTTAAGCTCTGAGTGATTGAGTAACATATAAAAAATAATAAATAATTTCAGGAATATTTCCATCTTTGTTAAAAGATGGTTTATTGCGCCCAAAGTGCTCAATAGCTCGTCAATAGTAGAAGACTGGGTATTATTGGTACTGAGATATTATTTCGAGTTTAAAGATGGTTTCTATCGATTGTAATAGGCAATAATTCAAATAGTTTTTTATTAGTCCTTTCAAAGCTATTTACGTAGGTATGAAAAAGATATAACAGCCCATTTTGTCGTTTTTACAGCTACAACTACGTGGGGAGACGGTATTACATTTGCATATGTATGTCTGGAATTACAACTATAGAATTGCCCTTACGTTTTAAAATTTGTGCGAATTTTTACAGACATTGGGATAAAGTAGGAAGAACTGTAAAGAATCAGTCTATGGGATATATATTTCGTCGACGCAGACCTCGATGGCGTAGTGGTTAACATATTAACCTACCAACGCCGAGGCTCCGGGTTTGAGTCTCAGCTATCGGGTCTTTCCTGTTCGTACATCATTGATGTCACTGCTCCTCGCTGTAATTTCCCAAGAATGTAAATTTGCGGGGACAATCTGAAATAAATAAATATTTATTTCTCCGCAAATACATAAATTCATGCCAGAGGTGACATGAGTAAATGCTTCGGAAAACGATAAAATCTGTATCCTTCTCGAATTATTACACGCCTCTCTTACGGTGGTCTCAAAATCATCTCCTATCCTCCCCCTTAAACCCCTCATCAGGAGCTTACACGGGAATTATCACTTAATAACGCACACTTCGATGGAATACGCGATCGAAAATTCGGCGGAACGAAACGCGACACCTCATTTCCCGCCGTTAAAATAAGGAAAAGGGATCGTTTGTGAGGTCATTCGTGCGTTTTTCGTCTCTAATAGGAAATTAAGTGGGGAAAAGTTTTCAGGATCGAGTAAACTTCTTGCAGACGGCAAAAATTTCCTCTGGGGCACTTTAGTTCCACGGTCGTGGCAGCGGTGGACTCCTCCTCCGCCTCTTCCCTCCTCCACCAACCGCAAGAACCTTCTCTACGCCGCCAGAGAAAGAAGAGGTGGGAGAGGCACAATAGGGAATTGCCGACAGGTCCCTCTCTCACCACCTCAGACAGACCCAACAACCTCTTGTCCTCTACTTCATCCCCCTTCCCTCCCTTCCTTTCGACCTCCACTCCTTTTCTACCACTACATCATCCTCCTCCTCTCTTCATCCTTGTATTCCCTCCTCCACGTTTTTGGCTGCTTCACTCCAGAGAATGAGCTTATGAAGTGGTTAAGCCCGTGTGTTTCCCTCCCTACCTTTTCAAAACCATTGGACCATTTTCGACAGTTTGAGGCAGCAGTACAACCAGTACAACCATCCCGTGCTCACTGGAGAGGATCGGTTTTGCCGAACCGTTTCTCGTCTGGTTTCTTCCTTTTATCCTCCACCTGGTTATTTTTGAAGATGGTTATGAAGTGCATGAAATACAAGAAATTGCAGGGGCGGATTTGTAATGAGGCCAGCTGAAAGTAAATCCCAAAGTTTGGGGAGTGCTCAACGAAGATTTTGCCGAGGCACTTCATGTAATGCTACGGAGCTCGTATATTTGTTTAAAATGTATATTCTCTTCATTATTAATTGCCATTGATACTAATAAATATTTTATAATTAAAAACATCATCCTTCTCACCATAAAATAGCGATGAGGCTTTTGAATTCATACATTTCTGCGTATATCACAGGAAAAAAATATTTCTTCTTTTTTTTTTCAATATTATCGTATTTCATTGTTGTATCTCATGGTTGCCTGTTTGTATGTTTGTGCTTTTGGCATATGTTAGTATAAATCCGCTCTTGAGCAAATGAGAACACATCGTAACCAAACGAGTTACATGCAAAAAATTTGTTTATGTTGACTGGAGTTCACCTTCCGCTTTACTATTTAATGCTAATTACAATCCTTCGTATTTGTACAAATTACAATGACTGATGAATAGAATTTTTTACGTTACATAGTTACATAAGCAGCATAATATATTCCATAAACATATTGTGTAGACTTACTCAACAAACTTAAAATGTTTTCTTGAAGCGAAAAACCAGAATAATTTGTTATTGAGAATTTGTTAGCACAACATTATTGAGGGCCCATGTTGATTTAACCCTCAGCTAGCGCCTATTGCGCCTGATTGTAAGACCGCCCCTGGCTCAAGCACTAATTTGGATGAGAAGAAAACATTGGCAAGTGTTTGGTAATCTTAACAACTATCTTATAACCATCCCTGTGTTATTAATTTAAAGAAGAATTTCTTTGAAATTATCAAAGAACAAAATTCGTCTCATCGCATTGACCATTACTTTGGCACATTCTGGTGGCGCTTCAGCATATTTTATTTCTCTATTCTAGGAATATCTCGAAGGGTAGTGACCAAGGAAAGCGACTTTTCTAGGAATGGCATTTCCACGACTAATATCCGTGTAACCTGTCCCTCTATCGTGATTAACATTCACGGTTATCTAATAAAGCAGTTTCCCCGACTCGAAATAATGTCCCCGCCGACATCGGCCCAGGTACCGGATATTACGTGTGCATTCCCAGTACCTCCAGTTAAGGAAACAGGGCTGTGGTAGCGCTAGCTCGATGAGCGGATCTGAGTTCCTCCGGAGCTTTTTCATAAATCTCTCGGAAAGACACTTCAGACATGTAACCCAGTTCGCCCTGTTTTCTCTCATCCATTCTTGGAGTGAGTTCGCCTACTCCAATTCTGCTGGGGGCGCTTAGGAATACTCAGCGGCTCTTTGAGGACAGTGATGGGACGGGAGCTGGCTCAAAATATTTGGACCTACTGGCAGGACCGGATCTAGGAAAGGCGTGAAAAGAGGAAGACGCCTTACAGATAATGAATTTCCTCGAATTATAATAGCAGAGCCGCCTCAATTTATGGCAAGATAGAAATCTATATCCGTTTCAGCTGAGTTGCAAGTCCCGCATCGTTTTCCCATGGAGTGTCGTGGGAATATAAGACGAGTATGACATGGCAGGAATGAGTACACAATATGGTTGTGTTTATGCCGGCTAAAGCACTTTCTAATTTTGATTTCGTTGAGTTAATCAAGGTCTTTTAAAGATTTTTAATATTATTATTATTATTATTATTATTATAAGTACAAATGTTACAAATGGACAACTAGTCCGGTGGTAACAATATACAAGTGAAACTACTATTTCACTAAAAATCATATAATAAAAATCATATTCCCATCCAGACTACCATTTCACAATTTATAACCAGATACAACATCATATTTCAGTGCCAATCAACGGCTAATCAACTTATTAACGAACCGAAATTTTTATGCAAATTACGTAAGAGAGTTACAACCTTTTTCACATCTAGCTTATGTATAGTAACTTTTAATTTAAATTTTCGCTGTATGTTCCGTCGTAAGTTGTTAGCTTTCCTTGTGTTCATTGGCTTCTCGTAAGGGTTTCAGCACTCCTTCAGGTAACATTATAATTGACAAATTATAATGGTAATAATCTGCGTGGCGTTCTAGCGCTGTAACCCCGCTGTAAGTCCCGGGTTCGAATCCTGGATAGTCGGATTTTTCTGTTGGGGTTTGGTTGTGTATGTTCGTCCGTTGTTATTATCATTATAATTGACAAATTATATTGATAATAATCTGCTCAGCTCTCTAGCGCTGCAACCCCACGGTCCCGGGTTCGAATCCCGGTTAGTCGGATTTTTCCTGTTAGGGAATGGTTACGTGTGTTCGCCCGTTGTTATTGTTAATACCCACTATTGTAATTGTCCAGTAAATGGATGTTTGTGGGGGAATTGGGAAATAAATAAATCAAATTAATTAATTAAGGTTTCTGTGTGTCCTCTCGGATGCTGAGCGCTTAGATTATACGCTGGGTCCACTTCATCATCTCATGTTCGTAAACTTTTTCCCACGCGTCCTTGAATATGACTTNGGATTTTTCCTGTTAGGGAATGGTTACGTGTGTTCGCCCGTTGTTATTGTTAAAACCCACCATTGTAATTGTCCAGTAAATGGATGTTTGTGGGGGAATTGGGAAATAAATAAATCAAATTAATTAATTAAGGTTTCTGTGTTTGGAAGATTTTAAATCATTATAAAATGGCCTTTCTAACTATTTTTATCGGTACATTTTCTTCCCATATTCCCTAGAAATAGCTGCGAGGAATCGGTGTCACTAATGAAGTTGCTCACAGTGAATTTAAAGTACGTACTTATCGGCGGACGAGAAATAGGAAATAATTCCTTTTTTTCTTTGGAGCAATTTAAACTCAACGCTGAAAATCCCAATAAAAATTCTGCCGCCATAGGTTTTCAGCACTTTTAGTAGCATGACAATGTCTAACATGGCTATATTACGCCAGAACCCGACAGCTGTTAGATTATTCAGGAAACCCCTTCGCCTTGAGCGATGAGATATTATTATGCACCTGCCCTATTTCAGAATCTACCTGTTCCTTGCTATCTTCCTTTTCGAAAGATCGGTCTTTCAAAAGGAAGGCCTCGTCACAAACTTCTCAGGAAGGTGTTCTAGCTATCTCCTATCTTTTTATCGCCTGTATTAAAATTTAACAAGTCGGTCGAATTAGAGTACCATTCCGCATCTACATCATCACCTGAACCTGAATCGAAGTGCTGAATAAAGCTAAACTGTGAAATTCATCGTTCAAGTGATTCAAGGTTCCACCGTGCATCCTCGAAATCTAAAAGATTCAAAGAGTTAGTGTAGTTTACTTGTTTATTCTATATCTCCCTCATAATCCCTCATAATACTCCCCCATAATCGATCCCTAAGGGAACAAAGATTACTTCCATTATTACTTAGTAGCAAATGGTTAATTTGAGGACAAACTTTCATCTTCGCTGATACAAAAGGAATACTAATTTAATCTTTAAGTTTAAGTATTGAGAGGGAGAGGAGGATGGGAAGGAGAATGGACCCCCCCCCCTGTAAGTGCAAGCAATTCGCTTAGGACCTGGCGAGGAACTTGAATTAAAGTCAGATTGTGAAGTTTTTCCACGATCACTAAACATCTGCTACATTTATCACGAAAAATTGCATTTTACAAGTTAATTCGAGATTAGTTCATATGGAAATCGTTTTCCCTCCTTAGGCAAGTTTCTATATTCTGCTCTTTCTCTAAGTAAACCTGGATAGAACCCTTTCCATTTTTACTTTCTTTAATGATTTAGCCTCCAAAAAATAATTCATTGAAAAGCGTGCTGTTATTTCAGGAAGTGACGACGTTGCGTGTATTTTTTTCGTTTCCGAAATTCATATACGCAACGATATCTTTTAACTTGAAATTACTCAAATTATTTGGAACGACTGAATGGAAACACCGAAAAAAATTCCGGAACTTACTTCGTATTCTCCAATTTATTTAAACACGACCAGTTTCGACGGTCATATACACAGTGTACCTGAGGTAAACACCACAACACCTGGCGTTTGTACTTACACTAAGTGTATACTTAAAAACCGATACAGGTATCGACGCTTCTCATCACTATTATATCACTATACTCAGATTCTCTTAAAATGAAAACATGTGCAGTTTACTGGAGCATATTAGTTCTTCTTCGTTTGATATGGATTTCTCATATGAGTCGAGGCAGAAATAGTGGGTATTGCGGCGTCTAGGATTTTCATCGAATTAATTACGAGTAAAATAATGAAGTAGCCCCAGTCGTACAAATGGGTGATTACTTCTTCAGCTACCTACTGCCTTGCCGCCCACTAGAACAAAGTGCTCCGGGCAGTTTCCCAATTACGATCTCCTCCCAGAAATATGATCGAGATTGGATGAGAATAAACGATCGAGATTGCGCCATTAATTAATTTCCCTCTCCTCTTATGGCTTGAGTAATATTCAGGATCCGGGCTCCATCCCGAGCGATGAATTGATTTATAGTACCGAATATTTATTCCGAATGCAAATGAAGCGTCTTGATATTTCATCGGTATCAAGTCCCGCCGATAACAGTAATCTTTACTATTTTCTATTTTATACGTTGCGCACAATGCCTTCTTTCCATCTTTTTACACTATAAGAGCGCGTAGCTCCTCAACTTCCCCTCAAGACGTTTAAATAGCGACTTCTTTCCGCGACATTACTTTTCATTGTGGAGGTTAAGCTGAATTTTTTAACCCGTTAGCCTCGAACCCGCGAAGTCATTCTGCTACGTTGGGAGAGGAGTGCTGAAAGGTATCGGAGGATTAGAGCCGTCCATTCTCGCCTCTTTCTTCCTTTTCTGCAGGCGTCTTCACACTTCTTGTCTTCAGACTCAATATCACGCTTGCTCGATCCCTTGAAATAATCTATGAAGACCATTATCGAGGAACTAGTAGACATGGGAGTACAAAAAGCACAGCGAATCATGGATGACTATGAATGTTTTCCGGCTTGCACCATGACTGTGTAGGTTGGAGGCGGCCTATAGGCCATACGCGGCCTTTTCAGGTGGGTTATTCAGTGCGAACTTACGAGTATTCTCACTCCCGGAAACAAATGCATGCATCTAAATAATTTTGTTTCCAAATCTCCTTTATTAATTTAAGTGAAAATAAATTGGAAAATATTCCACTTGGGTTTACCTAGCAATGCAATTACTTTTCCATCGTATAGTTTTGTTGTTGAACTATTTGAATATAGGTAGTACTCCACACAGTTGGCCTTTGGTTTCATATGCTACTTGGTGGTTTCTTTTGTGATTGAATGATAGGTGCCGCCTTTTGATGGAAAATGGATTCCCTGCCACTGGTTAAGCGAATACCTTGATTGAGCAGCCATTCGTTTCCATGGGTTGGGAAGGCAGATGTTCTTTAAAACCAATCAACGGCTAATCAACTTATTAACGAACCGAAATTTTTATGCAAATTACGTAAGAGAGTTACAACCTTTTTCACATCTAGCTTATGTATAGCAACTTTTAATTTAAATTTTCGCTGTATGTTCCGTCGTAAGTTGTTAGCTTTCCTTGTGTTCATTGGCTTCTCACCTGACGACCTCATGGCTGGATCTTTGATTAGAAAAATGGCGGAACCATTTCATCTCATGGCATCCTTATCCAGATAAACTTTCAGTCAGTTCTCTGAATACGATCAGGACTAGCCCAAGGGGTTTCCGCTGATGCCAAGCTTTCGGGCCCCCAGTTTGAAGAGGTATCATTTCTAGGGAGTAACTTTGTCATTATGTATAGAGTAATCAGTATACCTGCAAGAAATTTTCAGTCAAAGCTTTATTAATAAACAGTAACTCGACTCATGGGCAGATTAATCGGAGGAAGGGACCCCATGAAAATGTGTGCCCGCGCCCCTTTTCTTAGATGGCCAAACCCGGATCTAGCAATAAAAGTTCCATCGGATATAGGACATCTAGAATACTCTTATTAAGTGGCATTTTCTTGTTCATATGGTATGGAAAGTATTACTGAGTTTCAAATTCATCCATTCACCTTCCATTCCACACCTTCCATTCGCATAATAATGCGTTGAATTGAAGCTGCCTCAGTTACGGATGAAAACCAATTTGATTCCCAATTTATACTTGATTATAATTTATGATTAAGGATTACTGAGTGCATATATTTGTTTCCATAACGAGTGACGTTGTTTTCCTCTTGGTGTATGTAGCGTAAGAGTTTTAGCAGCCTTTGATTTTCTCGTATTATCTCTCACGCCTGCCCCTTTTGGACTCGCGGCTTTAGGTGTGAAGGTGAAATTAGACCATAAGTGGATCCAGAGGAGGCGAAGGGGGCGATTTCCACCCTTAATGACTTTTCAAAACAAACAGTTGGCCAAGAGACTGAATATGAGCTCAAATTATAAACAGCTATTGCGCTATCTCTAAGTTTAAATTTACACATTCTAGATTTTTGCGAAAAAATGGCATTTTGACAGTCGATCGGAGAGAAATTATGTATGTAAGTTATGGCATTGATATTGTTGTTATTTTAAGATATGTGCAGGCGGTATTGCACACATACCCCCTTTTAGGTCCGCCACTGAAATAGACATATGAAATGCTCAATGTTTTCGACTTCCTTCGTACCTTGCGATTTCCTTCCTTCACTTACCGAAATGTTCTTTAATGCCGCCTGAGTATTCTTGTAGTTGCTGTTTTCTCTCCATTTCTCTATTTCCCTCTACTGTATTTCCCTCTTTCACACATCTCTGTCTCTCTCCCCCTCCCACGGAACCCTGTACACCCATCCTCTCAAAACCCTGCCCATCCTCTGCCGCGTCGTCCTTCTTCTTCCTTCTGACCGCACCTTGGCTGTTTGTCCCTTTAGGGGATGGGCTCCCGACCACCAGCCGCCGAAAGTGCCCAAGTTCAAGGATAGAGGCAACGGTTTGTGCTCAACAGAACCCGTCTTCCTCTCCCATCTCTTTTGTTCTACCCTCCTGTTTATTCATCTCAGTTCCATCGGTGGTCTTGGTGCCTTCGATCGCGGCATTCCAATCACATTCGTCGCTCCATTTTTCGTTCACTCCGCAAATATCTCGGAGCAATTCTCAAAAGAGCTGAACCATTCCGGCAACATCACCGGTTCGTTCTCACGGATAACCTCGACAACGAACTGAAAAAATAAAAAGAGGTGCGTTCAAATGCGTGGGTTGTGCCAGTGACTCACGAATATTTTTCCGCTACGGCACCCTTTCGTATACCTATCAATTCTTATTACGCCAATCCTTCCGATGATTAGTTTGCCTGATTTTTCATTGCATTGTCTCAGTAATAATCAAAACCCTCAGCTAGGAATCTCTTAAGGACAAAGGATCGAAAGCAGGCGCGAGTTTTTCGGGAAATTTTTGGGTTGGGGTTTACATAATGAAATTCACGGCATCGTGATTCCTGCTCTCAGCGAACGCGATTTTTGAAGCAAGAACTCAAAAATATATCGCGAGATTATAAGAACGTGATTTTACCGGCACGGTGGCGGAGTGGTTAGGGTGCTAGCGTTTTAATCCCAAGTTCCCGGGTTCGACTCCCAGCTAGACAGAATTTCCTTGTCAGAGATTGGTTGTGTGTGAGAGTCAATAATAATAATTGTTGAAAGGGATGTAATTGGGATTCTATCGAAGAAGTTATTATTGTTATTACACACAGCCAGAGCCGCGCCTATCCTATCTCCCGCCCAGGTGCAAAGATAATTTGCCGCCCCTATGATTTAAATACCAAAACCATGCATTTCCTGATTTGCAATTAAAAATTATTTTGAAAGACTTTGAAAAACCAGTGTTTTATGACTTCCTTCCTCAGCTTCCATTTATCACAAAACATCAGTAAGAATCATGCCCATTCCGAAAGCTGACGTAATAATAGTATACGAAATGGTAATTTGTTAATAGTTCACGTTACTTTCGAGTAACATTATCATCGCAATGCGCATAACTTAAAATTATATGATGTGTATGAAATCTGTTTTTCGCGACTAAATATGAAAGTCTATAATGAAAATCGTGCTGCTACATAAATAACTTCAATTAAATCCACTAAACAAATATTCATTTCTCGTCTTGAGTTATCCGTACGTAATTCTTTCCTCTAATTGTTTGCCAATCTTTAATTTCACATCGTAATCTTTCCTAGATAAGTCTTATGTATCACACAGAAAGCAACAAATAATGTTATTGCAATACTAATGATGGTCGGCCACGCTTCTGTTGCCGCCCTTTAGATGCCGCCGCCGGGGTGCGATGCAGGCGCGGCTCTGTACACAGCTATTAATCGTCTCGCAAATACTATAAGGTGCACACACCTGAAAGTTTAATCTTTTCATCCCTTGTCATACGCCAAATATTCGCATGTACATATATTAAGGTGGAGAAAAATGAAAAGCAAACACAGAGAGAATTTTGGGTAATTTTACGAGAAACTCTTACAAAGGTAAAATATATACCTACTATTCCAAATTGCGATTTAAGAGATAAAGTCTGTTTAATATCTCCATCCTGGAATTGGTACCTGACAATGATAAACTAGTTATTTAGTGGAGTTATGAATCTAGATCACATCGATTATATACTTAGTCCCAGTTCCTAACCTTCTTCGAAAGAAGTCTAGCAGGGTAATTATGTGGATTTAGATCACACATCTGAAACGCCAAGAAACGAAAATTTTCACCGATTAATTCCGATTTCCCTTCCGAAAAATCAAAGTGAGGTTATCGAGACAGTTTACTATTGTTTCTGTGTCTGTGAGGTCATCAGCCCAAATACTTGCTAAATCCTCATCCTCTATCAATAAGTTACCAAAAGCTTTGGAGAGGCAGTAAAGGCTAATGAGGCAACTAAAGACTTATTATGCATAATGAGTTATCATAGTTTCCCCTTGCTTTCCGCACTTTCAGTTGCATTCAATCATCAGGATTAATTATGTTACTTACCATCATTCATGCCTCAGTAACTTCCGTATTATCATAGATGTAAATAAGAATGATACAAGTGAATAAAAATATATTTCCTTCTGTCCTGCACCAAAATAAAACTGAAAAATATTACATTGATCAATTCACAGCAATAACTGTTTACCGTTAAAATGGCATAATTGACGTAATTTTCGTCTCGCTGAAGAAAATGCCGGGTAATGCTACTCGTAGACGGAGAGCACCATATAAATGCATATGTAGCACTTGCAGCTAGCGTATCACATGCCCTCCAGTGGAAATAAGTCAACTTGCTCCATTTTCTGTGGCCTGCTCTCATTTTTGTCGGTATGAAAACCTGCACCGCTGCCTTATCTGCATATCTCACCCTCAATTACCCAACCCAGCGACTTTAATGGGAAAAACTTTACCGCACGATCTAAACCGAAAATATGAAAAGTTAATCGAAGTTTCGTATGTTGATAAGCGACTGGGTTGGATAAATGGAAAGAGAATGGAAGGGCGTAAGGAGAGGAAAAGGGGATTCATAACATCCTAAAGTCAGAGAACGACTGGTAACCAGGACTCACCAGCCCACAGAACGCACGTTTAAGCTTCTTTCACACAAGTTTGCTGGTTTCCGTAAATTTGTATTGCCAATCATAATACGCAATATCATTCATGTCATTCACCATCACTATCAAACTTCGGCCTGCGGATTCTTATTGCTTATATGGATAGGATAGAATAGAATACGCCATTATTCAGGGCGAGATTGAGACTAAAATCCTAAACATCAAAATAATTGCAGCAAAAAACAGGAAGGGTAGAAATTACAGAGTTGATTAAAAAAGTCTAAGTCCTAAACTTAGTGACAAAAATGTCCACTGTAGGAAAACACCCGTAAGAAGGGGGGTGTGAAAAATCTGCGAAACCTACAGATAACTTAGTTTTATGTAAAAAAGCCAAAGAAAATTATTTTCTTTGACCTGAAAAGAAAATATCAACAATAAAGGAAAAAAGCGTACGGTGGCGTGGCAAAGTTTCCACACCAGAAGACAATGAGCGTTGAAAAATGAAACAGAAACAATAAAAACAGAGAAGTTAAAAATATACAATACAATGCAAACTGCGTAAAAAAGATAAAAGTACTACAATAAAAGTTACTCATATATTAATTAAAATAAAAATCACAGCAAAAGAGAGACAGAAGATATGGGAGGAAAGTAAAAGGATGGATGAGTGGAATGATCCGATATTGAAAAACAAGACGACAAAAAAAATATTGGATCATATTTATACTTAAATGTAAGAAATTCTGACTTGGAACAAGAATATTCTCCGAAAAATAAAAACTATTAAACTTACGTTATTTTTCATGTTTATCTAACAATAAGACGGAATTAAAAAGTCAATCATTTCGTTTGCCTTTATATTATCGACTTTGTCCTGGAGCGTTAAGAAAATAGCCGATAAGAATGTTAATACTAATTAATTTCGGATTTTAGTCTCACCTATTTGAAAAAATAGGAAATCTCTTAACTTTTTGTTTCTTATTTTGCTGCGGGCGAATATTATTTTTAGAGTTCTTTATCTCCTTTTTACATTTTAACTTTACACTTCAGTCATTACTCCGCCATCCTTAGATAATAACGTTGGAGGCATTTCCTCTTTCTGCCGTTCATGCTACTTTTCTACAAATATCTCAGTTAGCAAAAGATCGATTTCCGATCGCCAGGAGCTCTTTAGAATCAAAATTTTGCAATAAATTTTTTCACGCAGCGCCGAAAGCTTCCATCTGGCTTTAGTTGGTAGAGCTATCGGTATATTGAGTGGGAAAATAAAATCATCAATCCTCTATTATTCGGTCGTCTACTCCCTGGGATCAGCAGTTTCATCTATGGGACACAGTCGTAAGAAATGGGCGGAAATTTAATTTTTATCACAGGCAGAAATTGCGAAGGTCCTTGAGCAAAATCAAGCATGAATGAGATAAGCGTTTCCCTCTTATCCTTAGTAGTAAACTTAAGGCATAAAATTAAGATGCACTACCAACGCAGAATGGGAGATTCTACCTTTAATGTGAGTATCCTGAAAACACATTACATTGTGTTATTTGGGCGTAAATTTTCTCCGTCACTTCCTTGATTACCCACAAATGCGAGTTTAAGTTTGTTTCAGACATTAATATGCTCGAGTCTTCGTTGACCTCAGAGCCCTTCCGCGGTAAGTTAGCTAACCAAGTTAGCATTGGTTACAAGCTTCCAGTATCGAATATCTCCTCTAAGGTGTACGTTGGGTTATAGCCTGAAAACAGAAAGAATTGAAATGCTGCTTGAGAACATCGTTAATTTTATTAGCTCTTTAAAGTAAACTATTCCGAAATTAGCTCCCTTCAGTTGAGCTAACTTTGTAACATACCTATTATATTACTTGGAGCAACTAACTGATCGGAAATATTTATATACTCCTAATAGTAATGTTTTACACAGAGTTGGGTAATTTCAGTAAAATTCTGTTGCTGTCTGAGAGACACCCGGCATTAATTTTCGCAACAATTCAACTCTGTCCAGTTCTCTATTGTGTACTTCTTCTTTTATGTTTTCAAAATATTGCTCGTAAAGATTTGGGTCTTACTATCAAACCGTTTTAAGAACGAAGCACCTACTTTACCCTTGAAAGGACTTCCAGTAAATCCGACCCTTTCTGTGGGTTTAGGTCAGATTCTAGTAAACCATATAAAAGAAGAAAGATGAAAGATTTCTAGGATCCTCTTAAACGTAAGCTCGACTGGCTATAAGTGGGAGGGATGTACTTTTATACTACAAGCTCTCTTTAGCACTGCTGGTTCTTTTTTACGGAAACAAAATTTCTCGGATTCCTAACATTTTAAGTGAAAACAATAATATCAGTTCAGTTAAATTATATTTAAATGTTTTAGTGATAAGATGATTAAAAGATAGTATTCGTTTTACTGTGTACTGTCGATTCAATCATTGTTTAAAATTTCACATTATTAGCAACACAAAGTCTCAGAGAAGATTTATGATCATACATCTTTCATTCCATCGAGTGGAGAGTCTGAAACATCTCTTAAGAAAATTTTAAATGATACATTTCCCACATCCGCTTATATTCTATGGGTGGATTTTTAATATTCGTATTAACTTTCGATCTTTTCAAGTGAGGGATATGTTATCTATATTAGATTTTTCATTATTTTCACCTCTGTTAAAATTAAATAGTTGCCTACTGTATATTGTCCGAGGATTATTTTCGCT
Organism: Ladona fulva; assembly: GCA_000376725.2. Taxonomy (NCBI): domain Eukaryota; kingdom Metazoa; phylum Arthropoda; class Insecta; order Odonata; family Libellulidae; genus Ladona; species Ladona fulva. The sequence continues at coordinate 459,918 of KZ308230.1, read as the reverse complement.
TTCCATCGATGCCATAAAAATATCTTCGACATTGGGATACCACTTTTTTTCCTTTCAAAATTTACTTAATTACATTCTTCGAACGTGAGTGCATTTGCGGAACATTTCTATGTATTTTTAAGAGCGCGGCCTTTCAAGCTGAAATAAAAATGAAAATGATAGCAAATGTTTCCTTGCTCGTCAAACGGGCTCTGACATAAACAGCTCAAAGGAATTCTACTTCGAAGTGCTCCAAAATGTCCAAATTTGGTGTTTTGAAAGAATAAGGTCGTCAAACATTTTTCATTGCATGTAGCGCCATTAAATCCCATCGTGGAAAAGCACTTAAATCGAACACTTGGATCCTCTCGGTGTTCTTGGAAAACCTAACTTATGGAAATTTAAGTATATTTGGCAATTATTTGAAAGTTGGAAAATGTGTAATGGCACGTGCTTTATTTGCCTTAGTTTGAATGTGACAGCTCCGTTATTTTGTTGCCTTGTCTTCTTTGTTCCGTTAATTCCTATAATAGGTATTTTTATGGGAAAATCTAAGCATCCTTCCCTTCTGGAGAGTTTTAGTGAGCGTGGTTGGCAACCGAGAGTGTTTGGTGCGGAGGAAATGCCAAAGGAGCGACCGACTGGAAGGAAAGGCCATCCACTCGTAATCTCCTCCTCTTCTTACCCTCGTTTCAAACGCTCCTTCCAAATGCTTCCGGCTCTTTCCATTCTAACATCCAGACTCCACCGCCTCGCCGCCCTCCCTAAGGAGCCAATTCTCTATCTTCCTGGAAATTTTCCCTTCAACCGCATCCCGTGGAGAAAAGAGAGGTCGGTTTACAAGTCGGAAACCTTTCCCACTATTTATCTAGGCGCTGTTCGCAATTCTTTCTTTCAGAAGCCCCATTTCCATGATTTCCCCTATATTAGTGTTTGGTACACGTAGCACCTTTTTGTGATTAAAAAATAGACAATTTTCTCGCTATAAAAGTTCCTAGATCTTTGATTTTTAAGCATATAAAAATGCAGAAATATTGACGATCATCCTCCGTGAATAATGATCATTAGTTTGAAAATAATAATGATAATTTGAATAATGATCATACGCTTTGAAATGTTATGAAAGGTAAAGATAAAAACTTTTTCTCCTCTTGGAAGGTGAATTCTCTTTTTCAGGGAGTGAAATAATTGTCTCTAACACAAAATACATGTGCAAAACCGCCCCAATTCTCTTTCGAGAGACCACACTTCCGCTGTTGTCATCATAAGTTTCCCTTTCCTTTCAGTCATTTCTCGAACTCATGATAACATTATTCTTGATGTAATAATCAAGTCCATGCTCGCTTCATTTTAATGGGTGGTTCCAGCAATAGCAGTAGTGGCATAATATCTGCTAATTGCAGTGAATGATTTCTTCCAACCACACCCTTTGAATAGCCTCATGAGAAAAGGACAGCAGAGTACCTTTCAAACGAGCAGAGTATTAATTTGATTACGCGGCATTTCTTCAATTTTAAATAGAATGATGGGTCTCTAATTGCACCCTCTTTTTATTTTTCTTTCGCATCATTCAAAATCCTATTGGGGGAAATAATTATTTCATTCCACCCTATATATAGGATAGCATATCGAAGGAAGTTTATCGGAAACATAAATAGAATTCCCAGTACATAAATACCTCGAACCTAATGAACTTTTATATCGTTTAACTGCCCTCTACTTTAAGAAGACGTTTGATGATTACTTAATTTTAATAATAGGTTAATGTGCAATAAATAATCCCGTTTAAAAGCCGAGTTTAAAAGCCCAAACACTTCGTGAGAGACAAGGAGTTCTAAATCATTCCTACTCGATGTTGACCATCGAAACGTATTCACTTGGCTGTTAAGCATTTCCAAATACTATCGAATGCTTTCATGGTTGGTCAGATAAAAACGGGAAGTGATAAGAGGCATTATCAAGGGATATGTGTCGCAATACATGCTAGCGAAAACACAGTGTTCCGAGTTTATGCTCATTATGAAGTAATACTAAAATCAGAGCAGCTAAAGATGATCCTTCAGTCAACATCTGCCCAATTTACTCCCGGGATGTATATTTCTGCAGCAACTCTTCTCTTTAGCTCAAGATAAACCAGTTACATACTTGATTGAAAAGAAATTATGGAAACCGCATATGATTGTATCCGATGCGAGATTACCGCATAATGGCATGAAATGGAGAAGAAAATCAGCAAACTCACCGGACTCATAAGGAACTGTCTGAATAGCACGTACCTTAATGGAAATAAAATTCGTTCTGAATATCTTTCTTCCTTCGGTTTATTAAAATTATTTTCACAGAGTGGATTTTTCCCGATTCTCTCACACGGAATCACCACTCATCCCTGGAATTTCTACGCGACTCGCTCAAACGACAGCCTTTTCAGTTCCACTAGGTTCCGAGGCAATCTTCCACCTACTCATTACCAGCAGTTCGAAGGCAATCGTAAAAGCCACTCCAATAATCGTTAGCGAGAATACAAAGTCAGCCGTGGATGGATCACTTTCCTTCTACGGCACTTTTAACCGCCGCATCTCTTGGAAAACTATCGCTTGCCTTCCCGCGCCTCCAGAAAATCCGTCGAAATGACAAGCGCTACACGGCAACCTTTTACATTGGAGATTCCAACGCCTGACGTGCACAAGAGATGAGCATTAGGGAAAACTCGGTTGATTCCCCCGGTGCAAATAAGGTTAATTGGCGGGGTATTACCACTCATTCTTTGCGGGCAAAAGATAATTGCGGGGAATCCGATCCAAGGAGCTAAAAGCGACGGATTCTTTGTGTCTGTTGGCCAGCTAGACAACGGGCGCGTATTCCAGTTCGCCTACGCTCTCTATCTTATCGCATCCCGGTAGCCGCCCTCGAGGACGAATCCGCGTACTCTCCGCTCGATTCCCGCCACCACAACTCTGGTCTCGTGATATGCCCGCGTGGATGTCGGCTCTGGCATCGAGATATCTCGAGACGGCCGATGGCGATAATAATGTTGGATGGAAGTCGTTTGAAGCCGTGAAGGCTCCGGTTGTCTCGGAAATTATTACGGTTGTGGTCTCGTGGGATTGTTAAACTTAGTGGGAGTGGTTTCGGTGTCTCTCAGCGGAATTACGCAGAGGAGTTTTGTCGAAATCAAGGGAAAATTTTATTGCTTTTCTCGTTTAAATCTGCAATATACACAGGCTATGATGATCTCCGAAATGGAAGTGTAATTGTAGCTATCTGCGTAAGTTATTGGAAAATCAACCCTTATTAAAGGTTGTGTTTCTCAAGATTTCTAATATTTTAGTTAGACTTAAGGATAAGGCTATGAAGGTGATCTGAGCTGCTGTTGTGACTTACTTCCTAAAATATATACTCAGTTTTCCGAAGAGTATATTTGATAGTGTTTCGATAACACTTATGAACGATCCTCTGGAGACTTCAACGCTTGGGAGCATAACAATTGCAATTTTATGTGTGTAAATCCTCAGCATTGTCTATAAGAGCGAGTTGTCTGCGTAGTTAGAAAGATCCATGCTTTGCGATAGGATTCTTATACACGGCCGATTATCCAGTTTAAATGCGCATAAACGTTATGCAGATACTGATTATGTAAATGATGAAATTAGCATATTTCCACCTCTGTAGGTCTCCAGAAGTTTTCATTTGCTTCTAAACCCACTTAATCTAACTAAATACATATATTTTGCTAAAATTCAGCTGATAATTACCAAGAGGCTTCAAGCATAATTGATAATATCATCTACTTACTATAGCCATCGCATTCAGAATGATCAGCCTGATTTATTTTTACTGCTCATTTAATTGTTGTAGTAGTTTTACCTTATTATCTTAATCTGCAAGGGCCTCCGGATAGCCATGTGGGTAACGCGTTCGACTTCGGTGAAAGCAGTCACGGGTTTGATTCCTGCTGAGGCTCACGTGCGAAATGGCCTTAGCTGTCGAAGTACTTTTAAAAATGACTACGTATTACTAATTAATCTGCACTTCAGTGGTGCAGAAATAACCTACATCTACGCTAATACCCTCCCACGTCCCAAAGGCGGGTTGCAGGGTATTAGCCTAGATGCCTGCAAGCCGCCTTTCGTCGTGTGGCAGGGGGTGTAACAACGAGTGTTTGAGATACGTTTTTGGCTTATTGCTGTTGCATATCGTTCGCGAAAAAGAATTATACATTAAAACTAATTTTCCTCGCGTCTATTTCTATTATTTCTATCTTATTGTAGGATCGGCCGAAGTAGCATGGGGGGTCGCGTAATACCGATTACTTCCTCCGCAAATGTAATTTCTCTGAATTTATCAAATATTTGCAACCTAACTTCTAATCCCCTTGCTTTTAAGGATTCCTAACTTACATCTGAGAGCATTTCATTGGCATGTTAGCTCTTCTATTGTAGTGCTTTTTAACAAATCGTATCCATTTGCGCTCCACTTTCACGAGTTGCGAGTACATTTTTCATCTGCTGGTTCCCATATATTAGCCGCATATTCCAGACGGGATCTGACCAAAGTGAAATAACGTTGGTCTCTAATCTTTTCATCTCATATACATACAATGCGCTTTGAAAAGATGTTCATGATTTGTGTTTCCGAAGATCAAAACTAAAGTTGAAAATTTTACAGAATCCAACTTCTTAATATTTGCTATGAATAATCCAAAAATCTATATCTCGATATCCATCATAAGGATAAAGAGGAACTCCAGCATCGCTTATAGCTCTTCTAATGTTCAATATACTGATTAAGTTTAGGAAAGTTGCTATCTGTCTTTATTGAGACAGATAGCAACAACAGATAGAAAATGTATTAAAAATAAGGCAGTCACAAGAAACTTAACAGTGCGACTTGCCCAAACTAAATTCACTTACATTCAGCCGAGTTCATTTACCCATTCGTCACCAAATTAGAACGTGGCAAGTGAAATTGTGCTTTAGCGTGACAAATTGCAGTGTCATTCGATGCAATCATACGTAACATCGATGTTGATCATAAAAAAAATTACAAACGAAAGATTCGCGTTTCTGCTTTATTGTTTTTTCTAGATAAAAAAATTCACGAAGGAGGCCGTCATATTGTGGAATCTTGATGACGCCACGAGGAATTGTAGCATATAACACGGTTTTGAACGACAAGGAAAAACTTCGTTTACTAATCCACAATATATATAATTCGTTGGCGTCTAGTTTTTTGAATAGTTATAGCCATCTTCAAGCTAAGGAAAAAAGAAGAGTGCTATAACTAGCCGAAACTAGTCGCCAACGAAATATTTATATTGTGAATTAGTGAACGTAATTTTTCTTTGGTGTTCAAAACCGTTTTATATTCAACAACTCCTCGTGATTTCGTAGATCAAACTTCAGCGATAAAGCAAATTCCTTACAAAATGCTTACTAATGTCTTTCTGAAAATGTAGTCACATTTCTATCAAATCACCCTTCCTATCCAAAGAAATAAAGATCGGCATTTTAAAGTAAAATCTTCTTTCTGAACCTTGGGGGTTATAACTTCCCATTCGAGGCAGTATAATTATTATGGGAAGGTTGGACCAAAAAGTTAGCGGAACTCCGAGGAAAATATCTCAGAGCATCCAACTGGATATTACTAGTTTTTGCACCGTCGTTTTGACTTTTAAACTTCCGAAGAGTGCTTGGAAACGAATGAGAGAAACGAAAAGGAATTGCATCCATTTTCAAGATAAGAAATGGAAGTTATGGTTATGGGGAAATGGCCATCGGAATCTCAGAAGACGGGGGCGATGTCCGACATTTGGATTACGGAGCTATATTATTTCTCGGGATCAGAATGACCAATCATTTTCTCTCGTGAGGCGGATGTTGCGGTTACGTCACTGGAAGAGCATTCTCAATCCCCGGTGTGGTAATTGAAAAAAATCCAATTGTTGAACCTTTCATGTCTAATTCTTCTGTTCGATTCTCGGAGAAGAGCACATGAACCCCGCCAACACTGAACAATTTCCATGGAAAAGTTGAAGAATTGAAATGGTCTACTCGAAGTTCGATGATGGAATGTGCTAACAGCCTGTTCCCTGCTTTGGGGTATTTTATTCATCTCAAGTAGATGATATTTTATAGTAACCTTTGCTTACTCGTGGATTCATTCTCATTAAATAAAAGGAATCAATGATATCATGAGCAATCGACATTGGAAACGTACGGTAATTTATTTTTTAATCCTCAAGTTAAGGAATATCATTCTCTTTGATGAATTTAATTTACGAAATATGATTGACAGTGCGAAGCTGCGTCCGAGAACTCTCTGTTTTGAAATTATTGCGAATGAAATGCTAATTTATAACAAAATAATTCTGAGTTAGTCTCTTACAAACTTTTTTGTGGATTATGGAGTGGAGAGTAGGGGGCGATGGTATAAAAAATCTTTGAAAAACTGGTCCAGACGCTAGAAAAGTGTGTACCAAACTAATTTTCCCTACTGCGGGTCGGGTATTTGATTTGCGGCACACCAACAAAATTTAAGTTTAGGTTTGCCGTTGAACATAATGCAATGTGTACGTTGAATGTTAGATTTTGGAATCATAATCATAGTAAAATGCTTATTCACACAATTTCGACATTCGCGAGGTTATCAGAAACGTCTTCAGGTTAAGGTGATCTTGTATTCGCTCAAAAATTCGTGCGAATTATAATCCAGGAGATACCCGAACATTTACGAATCAATCCAACCGATCTATTTATTCCACAATTCTATTACGACGGTTTCCAAAAACTAATAATCAATAAGCTACATTTACATAAATAGCCTGCAAGCCGCCTATCGGCGTGTGAAAGGGGGTACGTGTTCAATAATGGTTCAGAACTGATTGGAAATTTGCAAGCACCAACATTTCTTTGGTGAACAATTTCATACTTGCGGAGATTTATGGCACCGGAAAGTTTAAAAACGCCATTCAAACGCAAATTCAAACGCATCGACGCTAAGGTCAAATTTTTCGCGGTGCACTTAATGCCTCCGTTAATGTACCGCTGCAAACAGTTTGGAACACCCTGTGGTAGTCCATTGGTGGATCAAGAGGGGGCAATATGAATTTGTGGGACAAGCGATTCTCCCGAGTTGTAACGAAGTCGTCAAACTAAATACTGACTGCAAAGTATCTATGTGATTCCTTTACTATATGGACGAATTGATCACGAAAACTAATAATTTTATTTCTTTATATTATAGAGATTAAAGGCAATAAGTTATTTTTTACCAGACTGGTTTATGAGGAAATTAACTTATATCCTTCTTAGTAAGATTCTAGGTCCTTGGTCGAAACCGCATATAAATTAGTGCTGCAAATAGTATTTATGTTACAGAAGATCAAATCCCAGATAGATAAAACTCGAAACAAGGAAATAATAACAGTGAAAGAAAGTTTTGAAATCAGATTAAAATTATAAATTCATGAAGCATATACGAACTCTCGTATATTAAAAATATATTAAAGAAAAAACGGCAGAGCACAAGTGTAGGTTCAAGAGAGGGAAGCGGCAATTTGTCATGGGTCTCTGCCTTCAATATTATTAACTTGCTTTTCCAAAAAAAGCCCTAGGAAAATTCTTATGAGATGGTCAAGCTACCCGTTTATGCTTCCTGTCCAATCCGAAACATGTAATAAGGTTTTTCTGACCCGGTTGGATAAGAGATAGTTGGAGCCGTCCCAGATAATATAGGAGCCGGAGGCTATGAATCTCTCCGACTCCCCAATCATTAAAAAAAAAATGTTCCTCACTCCAGAAGGAAGCCCCCAAATATGTTTCCTTCTTGTGATGAGCGTACTATGGCTCCATCAATTCATCTTCCTTCATGATGAGACCCATGCGGTATATTCATGCGAGCTTTTACGAAGTGTCTTCTTCCACCGGTATGTCGTCTGTTGGAATGTCAAACTTGCCATTTATTACCTGTCAGACTCTCCATTTTTCTATCTTCCAAATGCATTTTAACCTGCCAATACTTAAAAATTTAGCGTAGAGTAGTTCTTGAATGATAAAATTGTTATGTATTCGTTTTAAATCGAAGTTTTCCAAACTGTAGCCCGCATAAGGTTTCCAGGTAATCCGTATCCATTTATATTTTACATATTTACCTTTTTTGATTACTCACGATTAAATCTCTTTTATTTGCTCCTTTCAAGGTTCTTATTAATTGCTGTATAAAATAAGACAGCGTACCCGCCAAGCATTTTTCACGCACTTCCGTTATTCACCTAGGGGCCCCTAGAATCATAAGTGGTCTTACTTGTTGACGGTGGTATATGAAGGATAAACAGTTAGTTAACGAGAATAATCCTAGAAATGACTTCAGTTTATTTATATTTTTTTGTAGTTTTTAATTCTGTTGAGATAGCATATCTTTTGACAGTTAGCGATGTGATGAATTAGTTTCCCTCTGAAGAGTGCCAAAGCTCTCTTCAGTTTAATCATAAATGTATGTTTGGGAACATAAAATAACAATAAATGGCGCTATGACGAAGCCATCAGCATCAACTATTTTATGTTTGCAGTCTTATCGCTTCACAAGCCGTTAATCGCTTTTAACGTTTAATAACTCAAAATGTAATTATTTTACATGTATGTATTTACACAAATGTATTCTCTGTGCTACGGAATCCTTGCCTACGTAATTTTCAACTTCGTGTCACGGAATAATGCCGATACACAAGAATGAATCTCTCAATGTTATTCTTTTCAAGGGATCTCCTTACAGAAATGGAAAATCTTAGGTCCCAAAGATATAAAGAATAGTTGAAATAGTTAACTTATCTGCTAAATCGCGTTTCAATCATGAATAGAACAAAGAAAGGTCGACTCTGATGACGTTTGGTAAAGATACCGGTGATTCCAAGTGTTAACAAGGAATTGCTATATTTCATCAGACATTTAACTTAGACTGTACTCTGAGAATGTTCCGTGATTCACGACCACATGTTCCTTCTCCTAGTTTTCTAGACTCCGTCGGCATCAACTCCTACGAAGGCCAAAAGAATTTACTCTTCACTCCTTTTACATTTTGGTCAAAAACCAGGCGGTCTCAACTCCTCGAGGCGGGTCACTTTATCGCTTACAGAATAGAGTTGTCTTAGCCTTTCCATCGCTTTTTGTTCTCAGTCTTAATAAAATGTAAAGGAACATTTTGTTGTAACACAAAAAGCTTTTCATCTCTACACACAATTTACAACCATGTTGCTTTGTGAGGAATTCAGAAGAGAAAACGCAAGTGCTTGGATGCCATCTCGTACTATATTTTTATAAATATTTGTCTGATAAACTCATGTGCTGCGGTATTTATTAATTATGCTACCGTGATTTACATTTCCGTTCTTGCCTAGTGCTGCAGATGCCTCGTTTTGTTAACTTCCAACAAAATTTTTCTCTTTCGTCGCCAAGTTTATTGCAATACCACCGAAAAACTTCTTCTACTTTTCTGTTTATTCCTATTTATGCCGCTTGTAAACGCTCCTAAAGTATTCGCGTCCGTTTCCTCAGCCGTTCACTCCTACGGATCTTCGCATTATTCGTGGACTTAACTTCAGTCATGCGCGCGAGGGTAGTCGCAATATATTAAGGGGAAGGGTTGGGTGAAGAGGATACCTTGTTTGTAATCTCCTCGGATTCTTTCTCGGAGATCATCGAGATACTCGCAAAATAAAGCTGTTTAAATGTGCAATAAATTACAAAGGAATGTTTCCCGAGGATTACAGCCGCTGGTCGGGGAAAGAAACCGTGACCCTACCCAATCCGGGAGAATTCCAACACCTGATGTTCACGTTCGAATCTTATGGCGAAAATGTGTAATTACTCGCTTATTAAGTTAATTTCACGTTCGCCAGGTGTATAACCGAGGAATCTCCCAAGGATATACGTGTTATAAGGGTCGAATTTTTGTTTTAAATTCATACACACCTACAAACGTCTTTATCAGGCGAAATTGGAATTCGAGAGTCCCATCTTCCATTTAAACCTTGTCAAGAAATGTACATATATAAAATATAACATGATATAAGATATTGAACTGCAGTGTGTAGACATTTTTAACAATCTTGGTGTAAATAAGCATAAAAGAAAAAAGCCAGAATGGATTTGTAAAGAAAAAATATTTTTTATCACAGAAAAAATGCTTCCACTTAAATAATTCTTATCATTTACCCTCTGTCGTGGTTTTAGTATTTTATGGATGTCCCTGTCCATACATTAATATTATGGACGTGAAAATAAGTTTTCGAAGTTCTGAAACATTCATTGTATTGGATGTCAAACTTATGTTGATTGATAAAATAGAGAAACGCCGAGGCATCCTTAATCGTACCGTATCAAACAAGCGGCAAATTTAATAATAATAATATTAATTTTTATTAGCTTTTGGACTTAAAAACTTATAGGTTCGAAAAATAAACTGACGGATTCTCCCTTTCTCCTCCTCGATTGTAATTTACCCTTATAACCTTACGTATATACAAATAAATGTCTTAAAGGTAAAATTTTACACTTTTTAAATAAAGGGAAGGAATGCGCTGTCCTGGATGCTCTTAGCATAACTCTGATGTACTTCTTCTGAGCAATCATAATAGTTTAATGTGTGTTATATATGCTCCCCCCTAACAGAGAATTCCGTACTGCAGTCAAGAATTAACTAAAGCGTAATATACTTTCCATAAAACAGAGAGTGGGAATATATACCTTAAAAAATAAAATTTTCTGGTCGTCGAGATTAGCTCAGAGTGTAACTTATTATATGTTTTTTCCACTTACAATTCTCGTCAAAATAGATTCCTAGATATCTGATGTGATTTTTAATAATATTTTGTGGTCTACGGAGTCGAAAGCTTTAGTAATATCAGTAAAAAGTCCTACAACTTTATAATTGTTATTAAGTCCTTCGTAAATGCTCGAGCACAATTGTAGGAGTGCTTTCTCTGTACTCTTACCTCTTAGAAAACCAAATTGATTGTTGCTGAAAAACTTATGACTGTTTAAGATACTTAGCAAACGTATTTTAGTAGTAGTAGTATTGTTAAAAGTGCTTCGACAGCTTATGTCATTTCGCACGTGGTCTCCCACAGGGAATCGAACCCGGGACCGCTTTCAACGAAGTCGAACGCGTTGCCCACTTGACTATCCGGGAACCCACAAACGTATTTTCACAATTTGAGCTGTCTCTTTTAGTTAACTAATTTTTATGTAAGAGTTTTGGTCGTAGTTTGAGTTGACATTGGACTTCGAAAAAAGCTTCTAATAGCCATTGTTTGCAAACAACAGCTTTTCTCTAAGTCTAATGTCTTACCACAGCCGTGTTCCTTCTCCTTATAGATTCGAGTAAGAGTTGAAATCTTTGGATGAATATCAACGATCTTTTCATCCTCCCCATTTTACATCGTTCAGAAGACTGGAAATTAATTTTTCGATATTTCCCTATAGAGCCGAGTAAAATCTTACGTGACATTCTTACATCGAAGAGGACGTATGAAGTATATGAAGTTATAAACTTCAAATTTAGATTATGAAAATTCTCTTCGCCAAGCTCTTCGGCATTCTGAGAATATTGAATTAATCCGGGGCTTCCCTTCCGGGTAGCAGTGGCACTTTCTCTATCCAGTGTATCTCATTGTTCTTCGGTATATTTATGGTTACTTGGTATTCTTACACTGCAATGTACTCTCAACAGCATGAATTCGGCATTTTTTGGAAATTTGCGTGTATTTTAGGCCTAAATGCTGCCGGAATTAAGGCATCACCGTTTATTCCAGGGATCGCATACATTAGTTAGTTAATTTACTGATGTTTGAATTTGAAGAGGGAGTGAAGGGAGAAAATGTCTCTTGGTAACGAGAGAAGAACGTAGGAAATGAAAGAGATTGATTTAGTTGTTCAATGAAGCAATCATGATGAAATAACAATCTCTTGAAGCCTATTAAGCGATAGAAGGATCTATCTCTATCAATTTATGTGAATTAAGGCGTAATAGTTACGGACTAACGTAGCTTTGTATAATACTTCTTTCATAGGTTGCATCTCGAAACAGATATATCTAATGACGAAATTTAATCTAATAGAAGTTTCCCATGTTAACAGAATATCAAAAATTCAAAAGTCAAAAATTTGCAAAATTAATTAGTTTTGTTTCTAAACTAAAAACTTACGTATACAAACTTCAAATATTTCTATCTGTGCGGCAAACTATATATCGCAATATTATATTCTAATCTTTGACAGACTATTTTAAAATACATTGAAATTAGAATATCGGTACATACGTACAGCAGGAAAAAGTGCATCGGTGGAAAAATAAAATTGCAGCTGTTTCTAGTCGGTTATTTGCAATTTCTCTCGTAATACTGAATATCATTATTGGAGAACTTTTACACGCGGGAAGATGTCGATTAAAAAACATCCTTTGATGAAAAGTAGCATTAGTAGAAAAGTATGTAAGAACAACGAGAAACGATTGATAGAAACATAAATACGCACTTTGCAGTATTCGAAGTATTCTTTGCTAACAAAATTAAAAGGAAGAATTTGCGCCGGGATTATTATCTCCCGGGATCACTGGTAAGTCTCGGATGCTTGAGAAACTTCTTTCGTTTGAATATTCAGTTATGCGCGGGATATACCTTCCGTCAGCATAAGCTCTTGTCGCGGCTGTCATGCGGAAATCGCCGAAACGGATGTACCCATCCATTGCAAATTCAGCGGAATATTTGAAGAATGCAGTTGACTCTCCTTGTTTTTCCTCTTTCGCATGTCAAGCCGTATTGACTTATGTCTTTGAGGAGCTCTCTCATGTCGCATTAAGTAAATTTCAAGAGGAAAACCTCCGAGCACTGAAAGAGTGGCGGTCTTGAGATGCTCGCCAAGATCCCGGCACTTGAAAATATTCTCGCTCGTTATTCTCGACTGCTATTATTTCGTTCTAACAACGTGTTAGAGTGTTATTTCTTAAATAAGATCGTTCCAATCGGAATTATATTCGCTCTGAGAATTACATTTCTTTAGGCCAGTGTTTCCCAGCCATTTTTCCTCCCCGGCACCCTTGCTTTTTATGAGGAATTGACATTTTTATATTTACGCTACTTAATTTCCTTGAACGATAAAGTCGGCCGGGAAATGATGCATATAAATAGCAAATTTAGATTCATGTTATAATCTAGGATCTTACCCGGTACCGGGCTTACTTGTGTCTCGCCAGTATACCGTGAAATACCGATTGGGAAGGACTGCTCTAGCCTAGAGATCGAGAAAAATTTTTGGCTTTAAAGAGAATCTCAACAGAGCATGGCTGTAAGTGTTTAGTTTATTTGGGAAAGAAAATTTTAGGATATATTTGACACAAAGAAACGCGAACTAGAGAATTATCATAATAATGATACTGTTAACGTAAGCCACAGTTTAAATGCCCCTCTTTCGCCAATTTACTAGTTGATGGGTCGCAAGAAGTTTGTTCCAGTGGGTCTCTCTCAGCGAAACTTCAACCCCTGAGTATTAAATGCATTCTCTTAACAGAGAAAAATCGTTTAGTGTTATAAGTTTTTGCGGTTAAATTTTTCTCGCAGATATATACCAAGAAGTGAAAGCAAACTTGATGAATGATGTTGATACCGCATGAATTAAAGTCGTCGAAAGAACATGAAATATAGTATTAGTTTAGATTCCTTTTTAAAAGGTCATTAAGGTTTTAAAGCGATGCTCATTGTCAGCAACCCTGCCTTGCCATTCTCTTCCACATTCTTTATGTTTGAAATTGAATTCACTCGGTAAAGTGTTTCTAGTTTCAATTCTGAGTAACTAGTAGTTAATTAAAAATCTGAATCTAATGTCGAATTCTACCAACTTCGAATGAAACAGGAATTCTCTAGAAAGTGGTGCACCACCGCGAAATGGTAGTTATATCACTTCTTATATTTATTGAATTTATTTTTTTCTGTTTTATGAATCCTACTCCGCACAGGTATCTCACAATAAAATTATAATCTCTCTGAAATCATTATTCTCTCATATTGGCGTACTCAATATTGTTAAGAAATAAGACCAGTTTATTGTAAAAAAATGCAGACGATAATTTGCAGTGCCCTTAATTCTTTGCAATCAACTGTTTAATAGCCATTTTGTCGTGATTAGTCCAGTGGATGGAAAGTAATCGTAGAAACGCTTGCCTATTAATATTTTTAGTTTTTTAGTAGATGATGGAATGAAAGAGAAAAAGTCTGCCGTAGCTGGGAGTCGAACCCGGGTCTCCTACTTTCCGTCCCGTGCTCTGTCCTCTAAGTTATCACGACAGAACGATCTATCCTTCAATTTCTTAGGCTATGATGAGACTCGGTGTACTACGGGGAGACCAGGGCTTGACTCCCGGCTACGGCACACTTTTTCTGTTTAATTTCTTCATCTAAATTCAAGCATGTGAGCCATGCGTTTATCATCGCTTTTCTTTGTCAAACTGTAAGCCTCACTTGTTTCGTATAGTCCACAAGGACTTGTCGTAGTACTCCATGCCTTGCTTATTTCGCAGAGTCTGTAAGGAAGGGGCCGCCAATGCGTAGTACCAGCTTTCTGTTTCCTTCCTTTTCAGTTGTTTTTGGTAATTTCTTTCACTTCTCCGCAATTTTTCTATCCATTTCCTCTTCCTATGTTTCTTTCTCTCTCTCTCTCATTCGTTCACAGCTTTAAGTTGCATGGTGATCTCCTTTTTATCTTCCTTGCTCGTTATTTATAATAAAATTCTCCTGCTAGCGTATCTTCGGCTTAGTTCCTTTCCCCTTTGCAAATACTTATGATGTGACACCTCCTCATGGTCCCACCGTCTGCTTAATGTCATCAACTAAATATAACTTTAGCTCAAACCTGCAAATTATATGAAGATATAATAAGTATGTCCTGTAGCGATCTCCATTGAAACGCTTTCTAAAGTATTACGACAAGATTCCAAGTAGGTTTTGCCGGGCTTGCCACTAATCTTGTTTCATGAATCTCCTTTCTTCTGTAACCTTCATCTTATTTCGTGGCTTTTCACTTCCTACTCACTGCCGTACCAGTGCTCCTAAAATCGGAATTCTATTCCTCTACAGTTCCTAACATAGCCTCTAGCCCTACACTCCGATGGATTTATCATGTGGACACAAAGAAGGAATGAACGGGATTTGGCGGCCGCCATGAAGGAGTTGACCCAACCAATCCTTCCTCCTTTCCACACCACCTCTATTCTTCCTCTCCTCTCAGTCCCTCCCATTTTCATCTCTTTCTTGCCTTCTCTCCATAACTTTTTTCCACGTTACTCCCCTACCTTTCGGAATGTCATCTTCAACTTATCTCCACTCTTTGTATTTTTCTTTCCTCTCTGATTATATTCCACCTTTCCATCTTTCAATTACGCATTTTTACGTTTAGTTTTTGATAATCTCACTTTTCTCTCTGTCCATATCTACCTTTCTGTTAAATACCTTCAAAACTGCACTTTTTTGTAACAGTGTGGTAGTATTGTTGAAAGTGCTTCGACAACTAAGATCATTTCGCACGTAGACCCCCACCGGGAATCGAACCCGGGACTTGTAATAGTTTCTTCCTGTTTCTCTTCGCCTTAACTTTCTTATCCATCTTTGTATCTATTTTCTTTTGTCTTTTCTCCATTCTTCTTTTCCGATTCTGACCTGTTTCAATTTTCTTTTTCTTCGAATGTACATTATCCGCGTCCTGATCATGAATATACGAAGTTGCCTACAGTAGCCGAGCAATAAGTGCTTTCAGCCATCGAATGTAATATTTCATCGTTATTTTCAAAGACTCAAAATAAGATAAGCGTACACGTTACGGTCCGCGATGGCGTAGTAGTTAGCGTGCTAATGCATAAGGTCCCGGGCTTGAGTCCTGGATAATCGGAATTTTTCGATAGGAGAATTGAAGGTTTATGTCTGTTAGTAATAATAATCAGTGGAATTATTATTTCAGCCACACGCCGAAAGGCAGCTTGCTGGGTACTTCTGTAAATATAAATATCCTTCGCTTTCCTCTTTTTCTTGCCATGTCCCCCTTTGGATATGTTTTTCCTATTCACCATCTCTTGCTTTTATCTCCCCTCGCCCTCCTCTCCCCGAAACTTTCTCCCTCCCTCTCTCCTTTCTCTCCGTTCCCCTTTTCGACTCCTTCCTTCTCCGGCAGCATTAGCTACTTCTTCCTTATGCTCCGGGGCACGTGATGTCAGATTGCGCGGGCTTCGCTCTCTCATTCCGCCGAGTACATTATTTTCTCTCGAGAGAGGAAAAAAACGAGGTTCGATGAAAGTATCGAAAATGTGAGAGAAACTCTGATGGTTTTAGAACCCTATTTTCTCCTTCTCCTAATTATGTTAATTTTTCTTTAATATGAAAAACCATTGACTTTTATGGTCGGCTTCAAGGTTGTAGTTAATAAAGTACCGTCCCTTTTTGGTTAGGAAGGAGATGTACTTCTAAATTTGATAAACCGTAAGTAATGTTCCTTTGTTTGCTCATGCGATTAGAATGAGCAATCCCTCGTACCGGTTTCCCCTAACGCTTTGTCCTCACAGCATTCCTTTCGACTCACTGAAGCAACTTTGATTCTTAAGGTTTAGGTTTCACGAAGAATGTCAGTTCGAATCCCGTTATTCCAGGTAATTAATCAGAGTTAGCATCTGCTACATTATTCAAAGCTTAGTCCAAAAGTTCAGGTACGTCAGGATTCCTGGTTTAAAAGTCCCAACGAATTTCGTCGTATTAAAGTATTCGTAATTAAATAAGAATTTCCCCTCTATTTGCAGCAATATGAGTGAATATTTGATTATGAACGGATACCAAACGAAGTTGATGGTATGAAAGTTCATTGCGAAGGTAATAAGATATCTACCGTAGGATATGTATTCCTGACCAGTCTAGCTACTGGAGTCTAGCTTGGTTATTATTAAGTCTAGTCTTAGCTATTTTCTGAACTATACGGGTATTAATCGTCAATAAATAACTTCACGAATTTAAAACTTGAACCTGCCGCGAAGGCAAGAAATCCCGGTCTAGCGTTTTGAAAGATCCAAAATAAAATAACCAAAGTAATATTACCTTAGATGATAGAGAAGGTATATTTCCGAAATTTATGTACAAATAGACAGAAATAAAGACGAGTTGTTATTATTATTAATACTTGAGTATCCAAGAACATAAATTTCCATGCAGCCACCTTTGCTTGGTTTCCGCTATATATATATACATATCAGAAACGAGGGACAAAGTGAACGGAAGAGAGGAAAAGAATCCATGGGGAAAGAATGAGATAAGTTTGGAAGATCAGAAAGAACAGTCAAAAATGAGTCAGAATGCTTTGCGTGATACAAATAGGGTCTATACGCATCTAATAATAATAATAATATATTTACTGCTACAAATAGAGAAGCAATTCTTACCTCTCTAAGAATAAGATTAAGCTCGTTGAGGGTTAAAACCAGCAATCGATATTGGATTAGGATAAAGAATTAAATGAAAAACTTCGAAATGAGATATTGTTTTCTTTGGATGACAAACTTTTGTACTCTTTTTATTATATTAAAGCTTCTATTGACTTCATAATAAATTATGGAGTATACCAATTATGTGAAGTAATGTCTAATATTAATGAAAAACATTTCTTACACTTCCACAGACTGTTCTTTGATGCAACTTCTTTCGATATCAAGCTAGAATAGCTCGTGAAGTGTCTTTCATTTTCCTTATTACTGCCTTTTAGGAAGTAACGCCATTGAGATTATTGCATACATTTTAATTTAAATTTGAATAGGGGTGGTATCAATGACTTTGTCGTTGGTAATTCGACATATTGCGAAAAGGAATCCCATGGCACTTGAGTTTCTCGCTGAGATTCATATTTAAACCGCACCGCATTTTTCTGGTCCAGAGAGGTTCCAGCAAACCAACCGCAGTGACCATTCTTCTTCCATCCTGAAGAATTACCACACCTTTCGACTAATCGAATCGCACCCGCCAACTCCAACGCAGCCCTCGCAAAACCCAATTTCCTGCACATAAAATGACCCCAACCCGCAGACGCCCTACCCTCGCGATAACACATCTCTGTCTGAACGACCACGTGACCGCTCTGTGATTCGAGACCGTAAGATCGAACACCTGCGCAGCGGCGGAGCGTCCCAAGGTGGAGAATATCCCTCCCCTCCTCCTCTTCCTTTATATCCTCTTCCTTAATTAACACTCGCGCCTCTTCCACATCTTGTGGCCGTTTGCCATTTGCCCGCAAAGTGCGTTCCCGCGCGTGATGTATGGACCCCGCGGATGAGGAAAAAGGATCCCAGTTACGGCAGTAAAACAACAATGGGGCTTCATTTGGTGAGGAATCTCCGTGAGTCCGTGCACGAAAACCGCTCGGTTTGAGAGAGGATTTGGAGTGAATGAAACGGATACATGTGGAGTCTTCGTCCTGGAGTCTTGAGTGATCTCTATGCCCAATGCCTAGAAAAAGCATTGATTTAAATAAAAACTATGTTGAACATAACTGTTGCTTCCTCTCTACAACATAGTTTTTTAAATAATAATAAAATGTCTTCATTTGCGGGAAATTTTGTATCCCTAACTGTAACGAAGAATGGCTCTCATAGCTTAGATTTTAGATTTAGGTTTTTACTCTGCAAACCGTCAGTGGCGTATGGCAGGGGGTGTATTAAGACCTTACCTAATCTACCCTATTGGATTCTCTGATGCTATTCGGAAAGAACGACCAGATGTAACTATCCGTTTTAGCGATTGTTTCCATTGTAACGATTGTAGCGATGTAGCGATTGTTTCCATTGTAACGATTGTAGCGTTGTAGCAATTGTTTCCGTTGTAGTATCCGTTGTAACGCTTGGTCGTCGCCTCTCGAAGATCACGCTCGCTGTTCACCGGAATGACAATATCCTTTTCCTTGCAAATACATGCAAACTATCACCAGAATGTTAGAGATTATTTATCAGTCATAATACTGCAGTATATTAGTTTATTAAAATAAAAATATTAATCTCCTTTCTAGCGCAAAAAAGAGCCGAACAAAGGATCATAAATAATTTTCCCCTACACTAAAGATGTTGATGGTCATATTGATATTGATAATATCGGTCTGCTTTATTTATATTTCTAAATCGATTTACATTAATTTTATCTTCTACTTCAGCGCTTCCTAACACGTGTGCTGCTTAGTCATATCATCACTTGATTTGCCGCGTAACACCAGAGAGTTGCACATTTTCCAATCTTTGCATTATACCTACACTTTACTTAGGGTTACATTTCGTCCTATAAAGAAATTTTGCACACGAAGCTCCCTTGTTCCCGTAGCGTTTTCTTCCTTTTAAATTAGAAAGTAGATAAAATAATAATCGTGTGTTAGAGAGCAGAGCATTTAGAATTTTTACGTGCGATGTAGTAGTAACTATAGTCAAAAGATTGGAAAGCACAGTTCATTATGTTATATACACTGTTATTTCTGTCTTAGAGTTAGGCGTCGTTACGTGATATTATGGATTCAATAGAGTTTAGCTATCTATCTTCTAAATTATTAAAATATTTAAGGATTCGTGTCACTGCATTAATTTCTGAAACCTGATATTTTTCACTTTTATATGTATCAAAATCAAACAATTCACCCAGAGGTAAATTTCGAAATTCTATTTATTCCGAGCAAATATAAATACACAGCCTCACAGCGGGGACTAAAAAGAAGAAATGTTAAGCACTAGATCCTCTGGAAGAAAAGGTATTGATTGATAGATTCAAACCCCCTTAGGTCGTAGACTCCCAGGTTACCTGGAGTATGCGAGGGTGTCTGGTTTCCTAATGAGGAAATGCTATAGTCTCTTGCTTTTAAATTAATGTTTCTCCGAAGTTCCTTTCACCTCCATGTCTTTGCTGCTTACTTATCTCTGTGAAGTTAACCGAACGTGGCACCGTCTTTCGCATGCGATAGAAATTCATATACTATATCACTTCCATCGCCTATTTATTAATGTACTGCTTTCATTTGGCTTTTCAATATGTCAGTCCTTGTTGGAATCTAAATGAGCTGTCTAAACGTAAAGGTATCAGTAATTTCACTCTCGCAGTTAAATGTCTCATGTTTTATGAAGAGTAATTTTTTATCTTTTATTAATTCGTTTGTTTTGTGCTTCGTATCGTGCTATTGTAGAAGCCACTTCAGCAGCAATCGTAGAATGAATTAATTGGAAACGGCATAATATATATGTCCTTGATATCTATCTTTTTGACCTGTGAGATGTCTGCTTACTTTCCTATTCCTGTGAGACAATTTGCATGGTCATAGTTTGAAGTGGTACAAAATGCCGATATAACGGCTTTTTTACACAGCATCACCTCATACAAGTAACCCCGCTAACAAATTTTACGGCAACGAAGATTATTGTGCCTTTTTCGGACCGATAGCGGATACAGATTTGGCTATTATATTTTATGTCAAATACCAGCCCAGAGAATTGTTAAGATGACCGAAGTAAGATTGAGGTCACCCTTTCTTCCTTAACGGTAAAAATATGTGATGGATTAACCGCAATGCAAATGTGCAATGTCTTATTTAGGAGCCATTGGGAAATGACGTTTCGGTTTACGAATGTGATTCAGGAACGATATTTCTTCGTTCGCCGGCAAGGAGTTTGTTACAGATCATCCTAAACGAAAACCACTCGATGTACTTTTTCTGGGAAGCAAATACATCAGCGTAGTGCGAAATTCATTTGTCTACTAATTCCGTACTAAATAAATGTTAACGATTGAATAAAAACACTCGGAGGTTATGTTTTTACTTTTAAAGATCTTATTGCTATAAGACTATGGTTTCGGTGTAACCGTGCCATCATCAGGTGAATACCGCAAAATCGTGGTAATAAATTGTCGAAAAGTAAAATTCTAAAAACTGTTTTGTTAACTAAGGATTTTCACGAGAACTTACCAGAAAATATTCAAAAGATGAAAATGCATATTTTTGGACGATTGGAAGTGCATCCACTTGTGTACTTGCGGGTTTCTACGTTTTTGGGAATGCTGTAAATATGCTTTTAAGTCGAGGAATCGCAATATTTCTAGTCACGATTCTACCGAAGAAGCACCCGAGTTTCCATTTCCGAGTCCGTCTCAAATAGATAGTCCATCGCAAAAAGGTAGCTTTCGCGTGAAAAGGGCCGAGAAACAAAGTAACGTAGTGTGCCTATTTTGTCGACCTAATCAGGAAATCGATACGAGAGATCGAAGATGAACTGGTATGCAAGATTGCCATCGCATTCTCAACCCCTCCTCCGTCAGATTGAGAAGAAGTATTTCCCCTTGGATGATTCGAGCGGATTGGACACGTACAAGAGCTCCGAGGAAGGGTGAAAACTCATTAGTATCTGGACGTGGGGACGGCAGTCAACTGTCCATAGTGCGTGAGGTTGCATGTGGGAAGATAAGAGGGGGTGGGACGTTGAACGCGTGTTTAAAACCAACCCCCGTAGCCGCAACCATAAGAATTGTTTGCGGTAAGGAACAGAACATGGCGGCTGGGCTGAATGCTTGTGGTGTATACGTTGAAATCAATATCATCTTGCCCATTAGAAAATAGCCTTGGACGATGAATCGATCCTCCAAAAATTACCCTCGAATCCCCAAATGAATGTTTCTTCTATTTGTGTAAACTCGCTCCTTGTGAGAAACGTCTGGCCACTTTTCACCCTTACTTCCTGATCTCACTTTGTTTCAACGCAGATCAGTTGTGGAAGAACTCGTTTCGTATGAAATAGTCGTAGCCGATTCTTGTTATTGATTTCGAGTGATTTTTCTTCGAGAGCCTTGAGGATTATTGAGCTTGATGAAAGAGACTAACTTAATTACTTAATGCTTGCTGGTAAAGAGACGTTAGTCGAAAATCTTGACTGGCTTTTGTTTATGCTCTTGAGAATTGTATTCTCGCAAAGATATAATGTTAAGGTTTTAAATATATTTTATGCATGCTCCCTTCCATTTTTTGTTCTGTTCCACGCCGTTTTCCATTCATTATGTACATACCATCTAATAATAAATTTGACGATAGATTTTCATATTTGCAAAACACTGCTTCGCCACCAACGCAATGTAATTGGAGAACTTCAAATTATTCTCAAAATTTTCCTCGTGAGTTATCAAATACAAATCAAATAAATAATGAAACTTCGTATTTTTCCACAGAATATTTAATACGTGACCGGTTTCACAAGCGTGCTTGCGTCTTCAGGTACAGAAAAATATAATATATTATATTTTTATTATTATTCTAATATTGTTCTGTACGTAATGGAAAAGTTTCATTGTCTCCTATGGTGTCTTTTCACCAAGACCTCACCTTCCACCATCGATTTCAAATACAAATATGCCAAAATGTATTTAATCGCAACAGTCAATGATGTTTTAATCCATATAATTAAATCGCATTAAAATTACTTATCCTTCTTTCTCATTCTTCTTTTCCTTCACTCGTTTCTTCTATGAAATGTCGGCAGAACTTGAAGGATGTATATGATGTTATGGTTCACTAACGCTCCTAACACTAACGCACTAACGACGATATTAACATTTGTGGAAGGTAATATCCATGGAATCAGGCGTAACCTAGTGAAACTCCATAACATTATTGGTTAATACTATTATAAAGTTTCACATAAATTATTTACTTATTATTAGTATTTAATTATTATTCTTATTCATTCAAATTNGCTATTGGCTTAACATTCTCTTTTTAACTGGAGAAAAATAATTGTAATATTACTTAAATTATCTATAGCCTACTTTAATCACGTTTTTAAATTGGTAAATCGATAGAATTGTACTTGCAGTACAAATATCCTGATTAAAATTTCTGTTGTGTAACTTGTCCCTGAAGATATTGGTTGGAAAACCACTTTCAGTATTAGATTGAAAATGAATGAGGTGCTGCTGGCGCGCAATGATTTGTTCTCGAAAACCCCATTTGAATGGCTCACGGGATTGCTGACAACTAGAAGTTGTTTCGGTTAATACTAAAATACGAACTAGAATAGTTGCTTAATAACTATATTTTTGTAGTATTGGAGACAGAATCGAATATCGATCAAATGGATGAAATTTAAAAAATAAGGATTGTAATACTTCGGTAAAAGAGAATAATTTTAGGATAAAGTTCTTTCTGTGCTTTATTTAAGGACTCGAGTATAGATGACTTGCATAGTAAAGCGCATGACAAAGTCCGACAGATGTAGTAGTGGAAGATAAGGAGACGAGAAGAGAAGATGCGGACGAAGTGAATCTTTGTAGATGAAGAGAACATGGCCACGGCATTTATGATGCAATATGGGCGTGGGTACCGTGACTCAGTGCTCCGTAACCTCCCTCGCTTGTAGTTCTACCTTTCTTCCGTGAGCCTGGGTGGTAACTATAAACGTAAGAAGTCACTGAGCTATCTCACCGGATAAACGTGTCCCAAGAAATGAAACAGCGGGAGGACACATTCCAAAAACGTGGACTCTTTTATAGGCTCTCGAATGTGAAGACTGCGATCTTTCGAATCGAAGTCGATAATTTCGGTCCTTGAGTCTCAGAGTTCTTAAGATAGATTCCGTGGCTCCTTAGGAACAACTTCAAGGCATAACTGGAATGTTCTTTTCAGACGGACAAACTGTACGATGAAGATGAGAGTGCCGGGCCTAATAATGTCATCCGTGTCTTAGCTCTGGAAAGTTCAACGCTCTTCAAACCATTCTCTGCGTCTTCGGCGTTGAATATCGATGCTCATGACTCGGCAAATAAGAAGTACTGCATTTAAAAAATTGGAGATACCGCTTCGGAAATACTGAAATCTGGAACGCTGATACTTATTCCGGGAGTAAATAAATCTATAGCATGTATTCTAACGGAACCTAGTTACTAGGGGTTTCTCCGTCGTAAAACATATGTTTATCCCTACGTAACAGTTACATTACTTAGCATATATATTGCTCGACTAACTTTCTAAGAAATTAAATCTCTGAGTAACTCTTTGCATCTTGCAAAATTTCACGGAATGAGAGACATTCAGTTAGAATGCTAGAATTATTAATATATTTCACAACAAAAAACATCCTCACTGAAACCAATAAGTTTCTCAAAGAATTTTAAGTTAACAAATTAGAAGACAAGTATTATACCTTCCTGAATGTATAATGATTAAAAATCTAATGGTAAAGTACGTCTATGGCTTCTTCTATATTTTGCATCCTAAATAATGCATCTACAGGTTGAAAAGTCCTCCGCTAATTTTATCATAATAGTCATTCAGTCTGACAAAGAACGTGAAGCATACTTGACGTTTCCCCTGACAGTCGAATTCTGTAGGTTAATTTTGGAAATATGAGAAATTATTCGCCTTTTATTTCACTCTGGAGGAATAAGAAATTCAATGTATTAATTACTTGAAGTTTATATTTAAACTTGCAAAGGTGGAGTTACCATATAAGCACATTTGACATCCGGAGTCATATCTGGAGCCGCTAACTAATAACTGTCCTTCTTCGTGCAGACTCAAAGAGCAGACTACACCTTTCTGGTGGAGGAGTGAGGAGCAGCGGCCCTTTGATGGGTCGACCAGCACCAGCCATGGCACCAGCCACTCCCCCTGGCGCCCACCCCTCCCACTTGCACCAGAGCCAGCACGGCACCGCGCCTAATCCGGGATCCGCCCCAAGATGTGCTGTCCCTAGTGCTTCCACGGTGGATATTGATGACCTCATCCACTTACCAGGCCCGCTGACGGAGGACGCGGTCATCAGGTGTCTGCATTCGCGTTTCTGTGCCTCACAATTCTACGTGAGTATTTGAACTTCCTCATTTGTGAATTTCCTGTATTTTCATTTCTCAAACTCTCCAGGAAACCCAATTTTTACTTCGAGCATTCGAAAAAAGTAGACTGCAATTTGACGTTGTTCGTAGTCGATATCTTATCAAAAAAATCAGTCGGAACTCATGCTTTTTCATTAGTTTCTCCTTGTGACCATCACATGCTATATATGATTATATATGTTATATATGATTGGCCAAACTTATTTTCTTTACTTGGGTTAGGTTCACTTACTTATTTCAACCATTAATTTATCTTCGAATCTTTGAAATGTTATTATCTTTACTCATCTCGAGCCGCAATAATTATGTCTCGTCGAAGATCAAACAACTTTTTGAGGAATCATCAAGTTTCTGCTATTATAATCATAATTTAAATTGATCATCTTGCTATGTAAACTGTAATATGGAAACACAGGTTAAGTAAAAAAACCATAGTCTAGCATAATATACAAAGACGTCATTTTATTTCGTTTTGTACCATCCATTTCATGACAAAATTCGTCGCGAATACAATACTCACCTGATATTTGCTAACTAAGCCCATTTATTCTCATATGCCAATGCTGTCAGATCGAAACATTTAGAAAATATCCTGATTTTAAGATGAAATTTAATATATTTATATCAATCTCATATTGGAGCCCTAATGTTTTCAATGCTACTTTGTGCTATTGGCTTAACATTCTCTTTTTAACTAGAGAAAAATAATTGTAATATTACTTAAATTATCTATAGCCTACTTTAATCACGTTTTTAAATTGGTAAATCGATAGAATTGTACTTGCAGTACAAATATCCTGATTAAAATTTCTGTTGTGTAACTTGTCCCTGAAGATATTGGTTGGAAAACCACTTTCAGTATTAGATTGAAAATGAATGAGGTGCTGCTGGCGCGCAATGATTTGTTCTCGAAAACCCCATTTGAATGGCTCACGGGATTGCTGACAACTAGAAGTTGTTTCGGTTAATACTAAAATACGAACTAGAATAGTTGCTTAATAACTATATTTTTGTAGTATTGGAGACAGAATCGAATATCGATCAAATGGATGAAATTTAAAAAATAAGGATTGTAATACTTCGGTAAAAGAGAATAATTTTAGGATAAAGTTCTTTCTGTGCTTTATTTAAGGACTCGAGTATAGATGACTTGCATAGTAAAGCGCATGACAAAGTCCGACAGATGTAGTAGTGGAAGATAAGGAGACGAGAAGAGAAGATGCGGACGAAGTGAATCTTTGTAGATGAAGAGAACATGGCCACGGCATTTATGATGCAATATGGGCGTGGGTACCGTGACTCAGTGCTCCGTAACCTCCCTCGCTTGTAGTCCTACCTTTCTTCCGTGAGCCTGGGTGGTAACTATAAACGTAAGAAGTTACTGAGCTATCTCACCGGATAAACGTGTCCCAAGGAATGAAACAGCGGGAGGACACATTCCAAAAACGTGGACTCTTTTATAGGCTCTCGAATGTGAAGACTGCGATCTTTCGAATCGAAGTCGATAATTTCGGTCCTTGAGTCTCAGAGTTCTTAAGATAGATTCCGTGGCTCCTTAGGAACAACTTCAAGGCATAACTGGAATGTTCTTTTGAGACGGACAAACTGTACGATGAAGATGAGAGTGCCGGGCCTAATAATGTCATCCGTGTCTTAGCTCTGGAAAGTTCAACGCTCTTCAAACCATTCTCTGCGTCTTCGGCGTTGAATATCGATGCTCATGACTCGGCAAATAAGAAGTACTGCATTTAAAAAATTGGAGATACCGCTTCGGAAATACTGAAATCTGGAACGCTGATACTTATTCCGGGAGTAAATAAATCTATAGCATGTATTCTAACGGAACCTAGTTACTAGGGGTTTCTCCGTCGTAAAACATATGTTTATCCCTACGTAACAGTTACATTACTTAGCATTTAATATATATTTTCATAGAATACACAAAGGCGATGATAAGTAAGTAATAATAGTTCGTTTCCAAAATATACGTATCCCAAAAATTTCAAATATTCTCTGAAGACAAGAAATAGGATATAAAGATTATCCCTTAAGATGTAGGTAACTTAGCACGTAAAGGCGTGCACCTAGGATAAATCCCAAGGAGAAACGAGAAAAGAAAACATGAGAAAAGTCTGACGGGAAAGGAACAAGTCTCCCGAACGGTATGACGGTATGTACCGGCCGGATAGCTCAGTTGTCATAGCAACCTAACGGATATTGGGAGACCCAGGTTCAAGTCCCGGTCCCATCATACTTTTTTCGTGTCCGTTTCTCCTTGTGGTTTCTCTAAAAAGAAAGATCAGAGGTACAAATATTCAACGGGAATCAGTAAATATAATGTGAGAAACTATGCTTTCGCATACTAGATTATTATTATCCCTCTTAAACATAGGAATAATCCAAATATATTGGAATCAGCATAACGTAAACTAATAGAATCATTATTGGATGTACGCATGTGCCACATTCTTCATTTTAGGTTGAGTAGAAACTCTAATTTTATCTTTGTACTTTTTGATGGTCAGAAAATTTCCAAAGATGTTTGAGGTATATCCGTCGAATCCAATTACTTTATTATCGTTTCAAATTAGGTAATCCGCGAAATTCGAATATCGCTCAGATAATCCTCTCCTCGGTATTTCATAATTTTCATCAAAATTAATGCGTAATTCAACACGGAGGAGGGTAATATATCGAAATTTTACCAAAATATTTTTTTAATTTGCAAAATTTCTGAATCTTTTTTAAAGAACGAGAAAATGATCCTGAGCTTTTTGAAAGCCTATGCGTTAGAACACTCATAATTTACAAACCTTCAGTTCTGCAAAATATGCCTCCTTTAATATGTACAGTTCAGTTACGCCTTGTTTATTAACGTAAATGAAACCTTTTACAGCATGACTCCTTCATTGGCACCATATTTAAATGCTCACTTAATCGTACTTCAGTACTTTAGATTGAGTTATTCAGTATTCGAGAATCCTTAGAAGAAAAAGAAGGAAATTCCTTGGTCATGTATGGAAATCATCCTCATGTTTTGCTAAAAGCACGATTCGTTTAAATTTTAGCCCTCTAAAGTCTTCCGAACGATATTTCTCAATTTTTTCGCCATTATTTACTCAGCACTCACTATTTGTTTTCATTCTTATCTTGACGCACTCGGCAGGAACGAATAAAAACGAGGGAGGCATCTCCTCGTAGATGCAAGTCACGAGGTTGAACTCGGAAAGCAGCTCGGCCTAAGCGTCCTCCCCACATGAAAATTTCTCATCTCCGTCTCACAATGCGCGGCTCTGAATTTATAAATGGTCGAGTGGACTCGTGGAGGTGACGCTGGGATCCAATTTTCCTCGCGAAGTAAACGACGAACGTGCGTAGATTCATCTAGGGAATGCGGTCGCTCAAATCAATTACTCGGAAGGAGATCCGGAGCGGACGTTATCTCGGCGAGAGGAAGATGTGACCAAATGGGATAAGCGAGAGTGAAAAGGCACATTTCTCAGAAGAAAGATGGAGGGATCCGTGGGAGAGAGAATGCTGCCTGCGTAGGAGGAGCCGTACTCCTCTAGAGATGGTCTTGTGGTGGGTGGAGATAAGCTCGCACTACTCTGCTTTGACGCCTACTCGGAGCGCGAATTCCACCCACTTTCCAGCCGCTTGGACTGGATTTTGCGTCCTTCTTGAGGAGCGAGTGACTGTTTTCGGCAATCACTTCTTCTCCAGTTACGCCAAATGAGATCGAAAGCGGTCTTCGTTTTCGAATAAATGGAAGGCTTGAATGAAACCGTTGAGTTTTTGTTTCTTGGTAGCATATCCCATTTTCTTCGTCGAATATTTTCGCTCTTCGGAAAAATTTTGCCGTGAAATGGCTAAGCGATTTCGAGGGGTCCCTTTCCCGGTGTGAATGCTTACATCCATGTCATATGGGAAGCATGTGACAATTATTCGAGCGATGTTGAGACTATTTTGCAGGAAAAAGGAAGTAGCGTTCCTACTACTAAATCTAGTCAAGTCCAATATTTTCCCTTCCAGGGCTTTTGATTGCTGCCGGTGGAGGGTTTTTGGTTCAAACCGAGGCCTTCCACCACCTTCAGGCCGAGTAGTTTACTAAGTCATAGCAATGGAAACAAAATTATTCCCTATGGTAACAACGACCATTTCTTGACGACAAGAAAGTCGTAATTGAACGACAGCTGGAGTATGTTCACTATTTAATGTTGAACTCCTCCAAACGGTTTAAAAAGAAATATCTACCGAGTGGGCACTGCGACAATAGCGTAAAATGAGAGAAATAGGAGCTAAGAAAAGTTGTCTCGCCGAAAAGTGACTGGCGGAATATTACTATAGGTGTAGATTTCTGTATATTACATATTCTTTAACCTTCAAAGCCTCCATTTGCCGCTTTTAATGAAGACTTTAAAGTATTCGGCCACCCTTAAATTAGAGATTGGGATATACGTAAAGAGATAACAGCGGCATTAAAAGACTTAAGAGAGGTATATGAACGTGAAAATGAGTTTTCAAAGTGTAAAGGTAAATCGCAAGGCGTGTATCTCTATCTGGCGTCTAAGATAGTCATGTTAGAGGCGAGAAATTGATTGACCTTTGAGCGCATCATAAAGCCAGACTGCGTTCGCATTCACTGAAACGCTTAAAACCGTTCTTGAAAATAAAAACGTGGGTATTTTACCGCTCAGCTGAAAGGCGTGTTCATGTTATCCAGATTCCTACTTTCATGGAACTTAAAGGCTGTTTCAACACAAGAATAAATGTTCCAGATGAATGCGGCTCAGAATTCTTCATTAAACAAGTAATATTTCTTATTTAAGCATTTCCGATGAAAGATAATGATCATTCATTTAAGTTTTAACAACCATTTTAGGTTATTCATAGAATATTATGTTTAAGAAATGCGTAAATTGTCCCAGTTCTATAAATATAAGTTAGGGTGAGTTCTTGCAATAGAATAAGAGTGCTGCTTTTATATCAAAGCCGAGTTTTAAGACTTCGATATCCTATATGAATTACCCATTCATGAGAAGATCACAAGCACTTACGAATGCTATTCATATCTCTGGAATTGACATTGTGAATGTGAAATTTGGGTCAAATCGTTGCTAATAAAATATTTTAAAAAATAATGATTAAAGTAATAAAATTCCTTATATTTCCGTATTATCCTGCCATACCGAACGAATATCGTTTCATTATCGAAATATCTAACTGTAAAAATGTTCGCGAAATATCATTGAATTGCAATTTCTGATTGCAAGAAATGTCGCAGCTGCATCGGTTTCTTTGTGAAAAAGGTACATTTCAGTAGAATCGTGCTTTTTCCATCATAGAATCGTATTTTGTACGAAACTGTTGACCGACTGGTTCAGAAAATATACTGCTGATTAACAAATTATCGAGATTAGAATATCTTATGTTAAGCTGTGCAAAAGCGGGATATCCGAATGTTTTATGGAAATAATTTTGTAGTTAACTACTATAAGTAGAGACTATAGAATGAGCAATTCATCTTTTGCAGTCGAACTGTAAGATTTACACACGGCTAGAAAAGAGTATGTAATTCAAATAAATTCAACTATTAGCAGCTAAGGAGGACCAAGGCTGTATCAATTCATAAGAGTCTGAAAACAAGCTTCAAAAAGCCTTAGTTTGCAAGCAAACCAACCATTACGGAATTCCAACCATCGGGGTTACGGTTCTCCATGGTTGCCCTTTGTTATTTTATTTATTATAATGAAATATCATGTCGGGCTCCCGGATAGTCAATTGGGCAACGCTTTCGACTTCGGTGAAAGCGGTCCCGGGTTCGATTCCTGGTGGTAGCCCACGTGCGAAATGACCTAAGCAGTCGAACCACTTTCAACCATATTACTACTATGAAATATCATGTTAATAGTGCGACAAAGAATACTACAGACAGACGAGAAGAAAAATAGAAACCAGATTCAAAGAACACTTAGCTAACTGTGAACACAATCAAATAAATAGGTAAAGCGTCGTTCAACACATACAAGAAAACAACCGCAATATTAATAGAGAACACTTGAAAAATAAGATCAGAAGCCCTCAGAACTTGAAACACGAACTTCACAGAAACTAGGTGAAATACCGAAGAGAGATCCCAACCTGAACTAACAAATGGTGCAATATGACGTAGTTGTCGACGCACCCAAAACAAAATCAACAACAACAACAACAACTAGAAACGCATTATGAATAATCAACTGCGACCGATACCTTCTGTTTTGTTTTCCATCCTTGACGTCACACCGCCCTACTCTCTCCACCCTCATCTCCTGAAGATGGCAACGTAGTAGCCGAAGTACGTACTGAGAATAATAACATTGCAGAGCGCAGTCACGGAGGACTCTATCCCCCGCTAGTTGGAATTTCCTAACGGTTGGTTTGCTAGCAAACAAGAGCTTGGAGCTTGTTTTGAGAACTCTAATGTCTTAGTAGCCAGTTGAAAAATGAAAAATCGATGAGATAAACCAAGTATAAGAGATAATTGAAACTTTCACCGAGTCTGGACTATCACATTTAAAATCTGAATGCTCCTTTTGGTTAGAAAATATCCTGGGATGCTTATATTCAAAGAGAGCTTTGTGTTAGAACCACACTCGTGCCTGCGACATATTTGGTTAGGTGACGTTTTCCGAAGTAATTTCAATGTAGTGAGCTGCTCGGCAGTGCTAAATTCCCCGAACCATTGGCGTCAAATGACAAGGGCGTCGCAGCTTCGTCCCTGGTACAAGTGCTGAGGAGACGACTGAGAAGTAATCGCACTGTTGAGACTGAATATCGCCCACACGGCGCTTATGGGGCCACGCCCAACTGAGGAAGCATAGACAATACACTTGATATCTCTCGAATTTGCATTCCCTTGCGTTTTCTGTTTTCTTGCTCTTTATGACTCCCTCCTACTTCAGTAGACCTTCTAACGGAAAAGAGGTGTAATTTGCAACTCACCTATTTTTCCTGACATCGCATACACTTACCTCTAATTTTCTGGCGTTGCTCTAATTGAATAATTTTGTGTTAGTGAAAGATTCTATCGACCTATGTGGTTTGGCTGCTAAATGTTGATATAAAAATGCAGCTAAAGCCAGTTTTATTGTTTTATATAAACACTGCATAGGTGTCCACGTATAACCTGGATAATATAATGCTCTCAAATGGAATTTTCTGGTCAATTCCAACGTATTTCTACCATCCCTTTTTTAAATAAAATATTTATTTCAGTTCATCAAAGCAGTAAGGAGATTGATTGTGAAGGATGAAAGAATTATATGAAAGGGCAAGTAGTGATAATAAATTTGAGGATGTCATTTTCTTTATTTCATTTTTGAGTCCTTTCTAAGAATTTCAAGAAAATTCGAATTCAAAGGATCCCTCCCTCCCTCTATTGTTTTGTTTTCGTTAAAAATCGATTACAAGAAACAGGTTTTTTAAATAAATTTTCTTTTGTTCCGAAAATGGGTTGTAAATTAAATTTTTAATTTTTAACTAAGACCATCAGTAATTCAAATGTTCAAAATTTATTATTTGCCTACGGTAAGAGAGACTTTCGAAGTTTGTTGGTTCATTCTATTCCATTATATTGTAAATATTAAGCAGCATAACAAGAATAAAACTTAAGTAAAGATTTTCTTCTGTCCGCGTTTTACATAACGTTTCTGAGTTCATCCTCAATTTATTCTCAACGCTTAGTAGAAAATAATTTTAATTTTTCCTTTGCTAAAATAGCCGGTTTTCTATCGCGCTGGTAACCCAGTAAAGACTTATACATTTATGAAACCACTTGTGATTCTTTATTCTTCTCCTTAATTCCAGTCAAACTTTGAGTCCTGCTTTTAAGCTGAGTAATCGTGATTCTTCCTATTTTCGTCAAATTTTTAGATATAGGAGGAATCCCATAAGCTATTTCGGATAATCTATGCAGGATCATGGAATTTTCCCGGTTAATAAAAGCATAATAATGATAATTCATTTCGTTACAATTACAACCAGCTGCACAAAAGTAAACGCTGTACTGAATTTGTAACATGTCCAAAAACAAAAGTGTATAATTAGCGTTTACAAGTTAACATGTAAGGAAAAATAAAATAACCACACTCACTGTCTCTCCTCTTTCCTTTGATTACAATCGGAGTATTAAAATTAGTTTTGGCGAATTACATTACGTAAATTACATTGCATAAATTACATTACCTTGTATGAAATTACACATCTTCATATCACGACGTTGTTTACATAGTAGATTATTATATGAAATTTACAAAGGGGCTTGACATTCTAAAATATTACAAACATATTTATTGCCATTGTATAGAACAATCTCTACTTAAACCTAGCAAATTATATCTCCATCGAGTACATATAGAGTGGCTGCGAGCAAAAACGTTGAATACAGGCTCTTTTAAGGAAATTCGTTTCATTCTTCTTATAACTATTAATTATAGAAGGAATTTCGAGTTCAGCTTA
This sequence comes from Ladona fulva, assembly GCA_000376725.2. NCBI lineage: Eukaryota > Metazoa > Arthropoda > Insecta > Odonata > Libellulidae > Ladona > Ladona fulva. The sequence continues at coordinate 426,527 of KZ308230.1, read as the reverse complement.
AAGTCCGCGTTTAAACTTTGTTAAATGAAAGTTAGAAGAAAGGAATTTCCCCACCACAAATGCCCACTTGCTTCTTTTTATCTGCCGCTACTCTACTCCCACACTTTCCATTTCCATTTGTTTCATACCAGTCTTCAAGCGCCTTTCCAATAACTCAGGATATCTTTCTCCATCCTTTACACCACCTCAACCAATTTCATTCCAATCTCCTCATGCTCCTGTTCATTACTTTCCCCTTCTCTAACATTCCGTCTGTTTTTTACAGTTTATTCTAAGCCCCATCTGTGTTCGTTAACATATCCACGTTCCTGCATTTCCTGCGTCATTTATTCCGCTCGTAGCATTTCTTATTTCTACGACCCTCAATTAGATCGTTCATTTCCCACCCCTCATCATTTTATCGACAATAACTCCCTTTATTCGATTTTTTACAAACAACAAGTTGTTCCATAAATTTTTCCATATTATAGTGGATACTACTAGTAAGCACCCCCGTCATGCATGACGGAGCTTAAAGTTATCTGTTATTGTGTAAATCTAATCCTCTTAAGCATGACGATGTCATTTTTGGATGGTGTCTATGATAAATTAATATTATTGTGATCTGTAGATGGCTCCGTTGATATAGGATGGATTTCGAATAACAATGCTCAGAATTAAATGTAGGAAGAACTACCAATTATAACTGTAAGATCAACATTCATAAAAACTTTGTAATTTTCAACTTTTAACCCTAATATTTGTAAGAAAACATACTATTACCCTCTAAACGTTTATTTTTCTTTTAAATTCCAAGAGAACTCATCTGGGACAAAAAAAATAAGCTCTGGTATCATGAACGCCCCCGTAAAGTATGATGGAGCCGTAAGTGGAATTTTATGCCAATTATAACTGAACACGCAACCTATTCTTATCCCAAATTTAAAAAATAATCAGGATAGATTTTAAGCTGCTAATGTTAGCAGAATTCCGAAAAACTGATACACTCGATTGCCTTAAACATGCAGTTCGTGAGCTTTACATAAACTCACAGCTTTAAAACCTCATTTACGTTACAGTGACGTTTGTCTCCCAAAAATATTCCCTTTTTCTCACCATAACATTTCTTTGGCGTATTGATCGCTACCAAACGACGAAAAAATTGTCCTTTGGAAAAATCGGGTAGTTAAAGAAATCCTACATGGTCGTATGTTAGTCCCTGCAATTTGTACATCGTACTTAGCATCTGCTGGAATCTCAAAAAACTGCTCCCTCTGCATAAAGTCTGTCGTTAATTCCTACCATTAATTCTATAAGGACGTATAATCCCCGTGTATTTATATGGGATAATGCATGAACTCGAATCCTACAATCGCCTTAGTCGCCAAGGGGATGGACCGTTTATTGCAGCAAAAGTTTCCAAATTTTCGTATATTTTATAAAAATTTTCGCAACTTTGAATTTTTATCAATATTTTACGATTGAAACAGGAATCTGTAATTATTTACCTTTCTTTTGGCACTTGTCTCGATTTCTCTAATTTAATTTTGCAAAAGAATCATAGTCTGAGACACATGAAAACGAACTTTACGTCCATTTCTTATGGAAACTCATCATGGACTCCTGGGCTCGAACCCGAGCCTTCTGAGAGATGTGAATAGTTTTCGTGTACCTTTCCACCTCGTAGAAATATAATGCAACTTTTTCACATCTCTACATCAAGTTGTTTCTGAGACAGAGAGGGGAACGGACAGACATTTTGGTTTTTATCTGTATGATTTTTGCATCTTCATATATTTTAAGTAGCAGAATAGACCACTTCGCAACTGCTGTCTCGCCAGAGGCTTTTTTTCAAAAATAACTAGAAAAAGTTATGCGCTGTTTCCTCTACAGCCCATAAGGTATTCGAATTGCACGACGGTATGTTTTCGCAGACCATTTACTAAATTCTTTTCATTCTCTTGACATTACCCGAGAATATCTAACCAAATTCTTTGAAACGCTCTTTCGTTATTCGACTTAGAGAAAACTTTACCTTGTTAGAAAATCGTAGAGATTTCAGCATCAAAAAGCATCCTCAGTTATCTTCTCTCCTGAAGATGGCAGTGTAGTTGCCGAAGTACGTACTGAGAACAACACTTGCAAAGTGCGACCACGGAGACCCATAAACCCCACTGGTTGGAATTTCCTAACAGTTAATTTGCTTGGAGATTTTCTCAAACTTAAATATATTATGATTCTCCTGAGGCGTGCTCCTTTCCCTCATAGATTTAAAATCAGAAAGGATATAATTGAATTTAAGTCGTGGAAATGTCTATGTTGATCAGGAATTTGGAGATTATTTTTGTGAGTTTCAGAAGTAGATGAATTTACGGAGAAGAAAATTAAGCAGCACTCTCGTATGCAATTGATATGTTATGTGCCACAAGATTTGTCTGTTTCTGAAGCAGTATACCGTAATTAACTGAATGCTTATTAAAGTAGAACTGAGATCTGTGAAATATATCCATTATCAAAGGTTGTGAAAAGTACCTCACTCCTCATTTTCCCCAGTAGTCTTCATTCCCTCTCTAAAGCTCTTGGTAGCAGGTGGAGGGGTTTAGAATCCAACCAACCTTCTGGTTGTCGATGGACATGCATGAGACTGCCACATCGCGAGTAAAAGTAAACGGCAATGTTTAGTGGCTTGCAGACTTTTCAAAAAAATTTCACGTTTCAGGAGGAATAATGCATTTATTGCTTCGTAAAGCGAAATTATGAAGAGTAAATCTGATGAACGTTTATCGCTCACCTATTTTTCGAAAAATAAAACAGCCCAGCTGCATACTGAAGCGAGAATTTCTTTCCGGAAGCCTTCTGAGAATCTGAAGGAGGCAAACTGGAAAATTGGAATAGTTCTTCCCCTTCTCAAGAAGAAACTGCTCTCGGATCGCGAGTTCGCGGAGTAGAACAAAAAATAACGCAGCGAATTTTCTCCACGACGGAAAAAAATCGAGATAGTAGTTCGCGGAGACTAATTGCGGATCGTTGGCGAATGCGGCGGAACAAAGCGAAGCGGTGTCTTAGTTAGAGAGAGACGATATGTTACCCGAGATAGGGAAATCGATAATTTAATGCAAGTTTAAATAAAAAGGACGGATCGTAAACGGATTGATTGGTCACGGTAGCAAAGAAAAGCTGTTGAAAGTCATCGGAAGGATTTTCATTCAAGACGTTGCAGATATGCTGTGAACTTGGCGAATGAGTGTGAAAAAGTGATGTCTATCGAAGGTGCAAGCGTTAAATCTCTTCTTTACACACGAGAAGATCAACAATCTTTCTAACATAAGAGTTTCTGGAATATATTCGCTTTCGACTTGAAGAAAACTCTTATCCCCTCGTTAGTGAAATTGTTGAGATTTCAGCATCAAAAATATAGTTGTGGAAATTACTATGTTGGTTAGAATTTTTGAGATTGTTTTAATATGATTCGGAAGTAGGTGGGTTTACTGAGAAGAAAATTGAGTAGTACTCCCCTAAACAATTGATATTTTACGTGCCGCAAGATTTGCTTTTTTCTAAAGCTGCGTATGTACCGTAATTTACTAAATGCTGACTGAAGTAGAAAGGAGATCTGTTGAAATATATTCATTATTAAAGGTTTTAGAAGTACCTCCGTTCTCATCTTCCCTGATTTAATTTTAATCGATATTTCGCTGAGCATAAACACCCTTATATAAAATACCTGATGATAAAATAAACTTTATTACAAAATAAAAATGAAGCTCTGATATTTTTTCGAGAGAATCAATTGTTTTCATTGCAAAAACGCATTAGGAAATCATTTTAAGAATGTTTAGTATTTCAAACAACTTTACCCTCCCCTTATAGTCTAAATAGACGTAGAATTCCGCAAATATTTTTTTGGAAAAATTCAGCCCACGAATTTAAATTACTCTTCATAAGTAGACGAAATTCCCTCATTTAGCTAAATCGTAACAAAGCCTTATACTTTGCAAGAATGTCGTAAAAGTGACAGTGCCATTAAAGTGTACCAGTTCGATTTAAGATGGATGAAGCACCAGTGGACCTGAAATATGCCATAATGGAGACTTTTAAATTTTGCATTATGACACAAATCAAGCACATGAACGGGTTTTCCAATCAGTCAGCGATCTGGATGCGGAGAAAATTGCGGATAAAAAATAGGAAAGAGCCGTTATAGCCGATATTTCTTCCTAGGAAAGTAGGTCGAGTATCTCGGCTTACTTCATAATTGGCTTTATTTGCAATAATTTCGTCGAATTTACTTACGTAGTGAATAAATAATTCTTATCTACCTAATTACAGTTTTAGAATTCATGTATGCATAGGGTGGTACGTTACGGTATACTTAAAACATTCCGTGTGCAGATATCTTAATGCAATACATATTTACAGGGATAGTGGAATAGGGATAATTACATGTTTACAGGGATAATCCCGGGACGTGTTGAGAACTGAGTATGTTAAACAATGAAATCATTCACTCAAATGGAAGTTTATCACTTGTGATTAGAATTTTTGCAAATGACATATGCATCTGAGGCTAAAAGTACTTATCAGAGTAACCTAACCTTTAGAGATAGAGGAATATATCATTCCGCCGTGACCCGCGTATTGCAAAAATCACCGAATTCAGCAAAGAACGTCTGGAAGCCGGATTCTTCTGCTGAGACGCAGGAGCAGAGAGACTGCGATACTCTTGGAAAGATGCGTGGTACGGCAAAAAATGGAGCAGGAGGGGGCACGAAGATGAGAGCCTACTCGAGGAATGGTAGAAGGTGCGGATTTTTAAACGTGAAAAGAGGATTTTTCGATCGTGGAAAAGGCGCGGTCGTCAACGGACTCCAGCAGCCACCCTTTTCTCCCTCTCCATCTTCGCTTCCTTTCGGACACTAAGGCCGTATATGCGAGTACGTTCGTGTGTGCGCGCGTCTCGGCGTGGGTAGGGGGTCAGTAGCAGGCAGTGAATAAATTAGACGGGATGGGGGTGCGGTAGAAGGGGGTTGAAGAGATAACAGCGAGCTGGAGGTGGGAGTGGGAGAGAGGACAGCCTCCCTACCTCTCATGTGCCACCCTCAAGAGCCACCGACTAAAAAGAAAACCGGTTCCTCGCATTCCAGAGCCTATGAAAGGTAAGGGGAGGAGCAGCAAGGGGGGGCGGAGGGGGCTAAATGGGAGGGACAGGTAAGTCGGGAAGGGATTGGAAATAGGAAAGACGGCAGAATGAAATGAGAGGGAAGGTTTTACGGGGTAGGACAGGAGTGAGGTGGAGAAAGACGGTAAAAAAATATGAGAATACGTAAGAAAGAATAGGGAGATTTGAACGCGCGAGAGATGGAGAGAAAATACCGGAAAAAGAGAAGGAATAGGGAGAAATGAAACGCGTGAAAAAGGGAAGAATGGCGATAAGAGGGGAAATGAGGGATACGCACGAGAAATTCCAGCGTATGTATGAAAGAAAGACGGTGGAAGAGAGGATGGAGAGAATGCACGAGAGAGGAATTGGGTGTTTTAGCACTTGAGGAGAAAACAGTGGTAAAGAACGGAGGAACGTAGAGGGGAAATATTCGAGGACAAAATCGGAAGTGTTAACGCATCTGAAGATCTTTTGAAAGAAGAGAAACCCAAGAAGGGAAATGGAGATTTCAACGCCTGATATAGTAAGAGGGAGATAGACGAGGGAAGAATTATTAAAAAAAGAAGGATCATATGTTCCAACAATGTGAAATGAAAAATTGAAACCAGAAGTGTGGAGGGAAGAATTTCGGGGCTTTATAGGAAGGCGGTACCGACGAATATGTACAGGCAGAGACGGTTGACGCTTATTTGTCCTCTGCGTTCCGATGTACGATTCGTTAAAAATGTGGCGTCACTTAGGTGAGCTTCCAAAAAGAAATATAAGGATGAGGCAGTAAAGCGTGACAGTGGCTAACAACTACTCGACCCAAACTGTATTAGGGAAAGATGTGGAACTCTTTTAAGGAAAGTCGAATTTATGAGCGTTTCCGTAGCTATTTGTCAGTATTCTTGACTGACTTAATTAGTTTTGTAAGTGGAATAAATTCCTACCTTTTACCGAACCTTTCAATATTAGCCTGACTTGCCTTCAGTTTTACTCGTGGGGATTATTGTTTGCGAGAAGACCGCAGCTGAAAAAGCCTTTGTTGCGTATGATTCAGCCTTATCCATATTGTCTGTCTAACAATTTTCTGAAACTTTTCCTTTATTGTCTTATCTGTCAGATTATTTCCCAGCCTTCCTAATCTTGAATTATGTATTTCTGTTTTCTTTGTCCTTATAATAGCTTGTGCGAGTTTGAAAAAAATCATGCACCTTGCCAGCTAGTGATGTTGACCTGATTCGGATGATGATTCCACTACATACGCTGCAATTTTGTATGTCACTGATCATAACCAGCCAGCCTAAAAGATAAACTTCAAAAGTTTTCAATTACGAAAAATTTTCAAAGAGGTTCGCTTCATACCTATGCAAAGATAAATTCCGGAAAAGGTGGGAAATTTTTCAAGCTCGGATGTTGTGCATGCATTCATTTCGCCGGTAAGCAGCAGCCGCAAACGTCGGAATTTTCTTCACATTATTCCTCACTTGTGCACGCGCGCATTAATATGCAAATACCAAACGGGTATTGTTACTATATATAAGTTTCTGGAAGCAGAGAGGATAAATAGACAGATATAGGAGAAGAGTTATGAAGAATGGGTGGACAGGAAGAAATGAAACGCGAGTAAGAAATACTCTCCTCCGCGTTGGAAATAAGAAGCGTTAATGATGAATGTGAGAAGGTACGGTGACGGAGTTAAGGAAAGAGTCCCGACAATAACAACTAGAGGCACGCATAGAGCCTGGGAGGGGAACGTTTCTGACGTTAATATCTCCACTCTCCAACCTCCGCCTGGAAAATGTATGCGTCCTTTGAGTATAACAAAAGAGATTGTCGAGAAATAATATGCTAGTTAAATGGCTAGCGATTTGATACCATCACTCGAGCACCACAGAGGTTCTGCTATTTATTTAAACTTCGGTGAATGTTTCGTAGGTAATTTTTCATTGCATGAATTTATCCTCCGATGGGATTTTCCAAGGATAGGTGAATGAGCTAGGTACGGTTTCTCAAAGACCTATGACTCAAAGTAATCAGCTCGCATTTATTCCATGGTATTTTGAGGAAAATGAGGCAGTTAAATTGTTCGTAAATCCACTTAGGCTCTCTCGTATTAAATTATTTTTTTGATTTTTCCTTATAAATGAGTTTGTTTACTTTCAGATGATTGTATCACACTTTAAACCTAGTGAACAAGTAAAAGAATCAATCTCTTGATGTTAACTAAGTGACAAGCGGCCATAAAAAATCCCAATCCACAGTTTATACTGATCCGCTTATTAGTGTATGGATTTCTTTGAATTAATTCATGAATTGAGCTTTCAAGGCTGATAGTTTGCTTTCACAATATTGTGCGCTTTATGAGGATAATTTTAACATGCGTTGAATAGCATCTATCAACTTGAGCAAATGCCAAAGTATCTCATGAATTTCCTAAATCGGCATTATTTTAGTTGTGAAGTATATTTAAAAGCTTTCAATGCGGTAGTTTACAGTTTGTTTGGCAGGTTTGGAAAAAAGTGTCAAATTTTACATGCGAAATCTTTTTCAGTTAAATCCACTGTAATAAAATTCGACATAGCCTGTTCAAGTCTCCAAAATCCAGTAACTCATGTCGTTCGTCTGTCCTCTAAACCACACGATATTTTATTATCAGGAAACCGCCATCTTCCAGTCCCTTCCTCTTCGAAATTTGAGGAGATGCAAACCACCGGAACTAATACCGCAAACCTACTGAAATGAAGTCAACAATCTCTCTTTTAAAATGTCCCTTCCGAGGAAGTCTCGGAGATGTTTCCTCCAGCCAAATCTGAAGAAATAAAAAATACTTTGGCTTGTAAAGACACGCATTGCGAATACAGGGGGGCGAAGGGGAGATCTCCATCCCCTCGATGACTTTGCAGCAAAAGCATTTGTACATGTATATTCTTAACTAATGCTATCGGAATCGTATTAGTTCTCTTTCGCCATGTATCGGCCCGAGAGATCTAGCGCGAAAACAAACACTGACGGGATACCGGAAAGAGGAATTTCTCGCGCTCGGGATGCGATTCAGGAGTTGAAATCACCGCGAGATAAGTGTAACAGGAGATGCCAGCGGGAAGAGAAGATGAGTGAAAGGCAGAAACGAATTCCAGAACATCACACTCACGAAAAATCCCACCTTTCCGACTCTATTCGCCGAAACTTGAACAAACGCCTCACGATTGCCACCGAGGTCGTTTACCCATCATACCCTGGGAGGGCGTCTTCAGCAGAGAGGAAGAAATAGAGGGAGAGAGACAGCGTAATAAGCGGGAAAAGATGTTCGCGTGACAGCTAAACGCTATGCGATATTAAAGGAAAGAATTCGTGAAGGCTCGTTTGCCGATGACGCGTAGACAGAAAAGTATTTATGGAACGCTCTCAAAGGGTTTATTCCTTTATTTACGCCGGGAATTTTTGAATCGAATGTTTTGTTTTTCCTTCCTTACAGTCAAGTGTCTTATGAGCTACGAAGGTTGATAATCATCTTGACACACCGAGGCGCTTTTTAATGTCTATAATCACGTTTTTCGCGCGAAGGCTGGTGTTTTTTTATTTGGAGTACATGATTCGAGAAGGAAGCTTTTTCGGCGATGTGTTTAGCGCGGATGATCGTTATTAATAGCCGAGGGAAGGGGCTCCGGTGCTAAAATGAGGAGTGTCCTTTCCGGATAAGTTTATCTCAATGTTTTTCTCATCTTCTGTATTTTTTTAACATTGCTATAATTATTCTCGACTTAGCTCACATTTTTCATCCTAGTTCTATTAATTACTACTTTTTGCTAGTCTCTTATTACGTATCGTTGATAGTAATTGGTATTCATCAATTTACAACTGCATTCCATCCGATATCTCCATCCCACATTTGTTCTATTCATCTTATATTTATTTATAATTTAAGGAATTCAAACATAGAAGTAAATTGAAAGTTCGGAGAGACATTTTAACAATTTATCTCCTTTCACTACGAGAAAAAAAAGCCGCTTTCTTTTAAAGACATTCGTTCATTTATTAATGTATATTTATATCCGTTCATATTCCCATGTCCGTCATTCTCCTTTTAAAATATCAATTAGGTAAGCTAGGGATTCGCTAGCATTCCTCACTTTACTATATTCCAGTTTTATATTCCGACGAGATTATTTATTCCGCATTCTTCCAGCTTCCCTCGGTCAATCTTCGTATCTCATGAAAATGATGAGCATCCTGCTCATGGCGAACGTGTCATTTACCTTAAACTTCTCTATTGAAAAAAAACTGAGAATCTCCACATTTATTCCCTTGATTTTATTATGAAATCATAATTGAGGTACATCTTAGCCAGCTGAAGAATATTCGGAAGAATATCACGCATGCACAGCCTCCGGAAAAAAAGAAATACCTCCTTAAGAGGTATCTGGCGCACATACGGAAATACTAGCTTTTATCGATGTATACCCGCATCAACGCATACCACCGAGGTCGAAACCTCTCCTCTGCAAGCAGCGTCTACCCGCGCAGACAAAGTAATAGGTCTCGCTGATTCGTCTTCTCCTCCTATTCCTCCACTCCTCGTTCCACGTTTCTGCGGTATTTATTCGTCCTAATCTAATGCGCGCAGAGAGGAGGAGGAGGGGGAAGGATCACATCTCGTGCAGAATGCGAGTGGAGGGGAAGGAACGTTCAGTCCCTGGCAAGAGACATTCCCACCACGAGGTGATAATCTCCTCCCGGGACCGCCTTAACACCTCCAGATGAGGGGTGTGGGAGGGGAGATTGGTATGAGAGGCATGTTCTTTCATCCCCTTCGGACTGTCACCACACGGCGCAGTCCTGTGCATAGGGGTTGCGAATGAAAGGGAACCAGTTGGTGGGGTGACTGGGCAGATTCCTCGCGACCATTTATGGGTTGGAATGCCGGTCTCGGGGCGCCTGCGACGACCCGCACCAGCACCGCAAAATGACGCTTGTAAATTAGGCCCACATGGCACGTTTCCTTCATTGTAATCGCTTTGATTTGTGACCTTTTTTCCGGCGAGGGAATTCTGCAGCCGACGATCGCGAGGAAAAAATGTTGCGTTATAAACGTCCTCGATGCCGACGTCTTTTACGTTATCGGGCGAGTCAAAGCGTCGAGCGCGTCGCGATATTCTGTCGCTGGACTGGCTGGAGATCTAGGAGCTTAACCTTGGAGGAAGCTGATAAAAACTTTGAGAGTGAGCGCCTTCGATCACTTACTTGGGGAGTATCCTTATGCCACCGTAATCTGGTCGAACGCTGAGGCAAGTAAACAAATTTTGCGTTTGATTGATTGCGAAGTTTTAACGGTATGGCTACGTAAAAATGAGTAATCAACTCAATCCTGACAAAAAATGTGTACGGAAGAGTAGCTGAAATGCAGCGTAACTTTTAGAGAATTGGGTGTCTTTGTGGTAAATTTCGAATTTAGATTTTTAGATTTTAAATTTGTACCCCACAAGCCGCCAGTGGCGTATGGAAGGGGGTGTATTAATACCTTACTTAATCTACCCTATTAGATTCTCTGATGCTATTCGGAAAGAACGACCAGAAGTAACTATCTGTTATAGCGATTATTTCCTTCTAAAGCTTGGTCGTCGCCTCTCGATGATCGCGTAAATAATCGTATATGCAGATTCTTATGTCTATGATTACAGGTTGATATCTGTTTATGATTCCCGGCCAATTTCTTCTATTTTCCATAAGCTTCCATTTTGATTTGGGAAAGATTTCAAAAGCGACGTATTATTGATTTGTTGCCGATTAACAATCATCTCACTCACGAGACCCGTCTATCTCATTGCAGACCAACGTGGGTCCCATCTTGGTTTGCGTGAACAGCCACCGGGATGAGGGCAACCCACTGACGCTGAGCAGCACCAGGAGCATCCCCTTGGATCCTAAGCTGTCAAGGGTGGTGACGGACGCGGTGCGGCAGCAATCCGAGACAGGTTACCCGCAAGCCATCATACTCTCAGGTGAGCTGAAGTGACCGCAACCGAAATTTAATCCGATCAATAGTAAGCTTTAGTTGTTTAATTGTTGGGCTAGAAAATACACGATCTAGGTGTCGTCTACAAATCCCACGAGTAAAAGCCCGCAACATTGTCGCATCTTGTTTTTTTTTTTTTCGAAACGAAAAGAGATAAGAAAGGGGATGGGGATGGAAATGAAAGAGAATATTCTTTGCAGTACTCGTAGATTTGTGACGAGTAGGATCTATTCTCCATATTAATTCAGTGCATTTTAATGCCATCACGCTTAACCTATTGTCATGTTAATGTAATAACTATTATTATTTATTTTTTTAAATGTAATTTTAAACGTGATAAATATTAATTAACCACCGAGAGATACTTACTCGTACATGCATAGATTTATAATAAGAAGCTAATTAAAATTAATGAATCGATTTTGAAATAGTAACATTCATTTTCTGATATCAGAGTAAAGAATTTCCTGTATTCAGTCTTTCAACTTTCTATGAAGACCATTGCTGAATAACTTTTAAAGGCAGTTCAAGAGTTTAATGCATAGTAAATATAGATTCTTGTCCCACGGTTCATATGAAGGCACCACGCGGACTATTAAGCAAAATAATAGCCATAAAGTTAATGATCCTCACTTTATCGATGTTTTCTTGATGGAGATTTTGAGGAAAATTTTCCACTCGTACGTCATATGGTAAGTATGTGTTTAAATAATATCAGTAGGCCACACGATATTAAGAATCAAATTTGAATATTCGACGACATTCAATTTGCGTTTTGATTGGGCAGTGTAAATTACGTGAACACCTTTATAGCTCTCTAGAAGATTATAAAAAAAATGGTATTTCATTCCCACCAACGAAACGAAAACTTTGTTATTCGAAAATAAAATGCTCTTTGTGTGTCATGGATATTCATCAAGTTAAGCGTATTCTTATTGAGTTTATGAAAATATATTTTGTTTTGTCAATAAGTTTTCACAGTAAAATCGCCGACAGGGATCCTGAGAACCTGCCCTTGGTCACAGGATGACTGCAACACGAAATTAAAGTCATAGGTGTTTATCAACCTTTTTCAGAAATGTGGAAAAATTGATGATTATTTAATAATTCACTAATTAGTAATTATCTCCTTCCCAGATCATCGTCTAAGCTTGCATAGATTTATTAAATTTAAATAATAATCTTCTCAACATTTAAGAGAATTATTTTCCTTTATTCTCGAGGATCAGTCTGTTATCAGTATCGTTTTCCAAAGTTGGATGGAAGTCCAAAGGCTCGTAGTAGTATAAATTCTTGACTCTTTTATTAGGGTGTTGTTGGACTTGATTTCCTGTTTGGGGACGTCAACCCCACTATGGTACCGTAGAACCTTGGGTCCAAAGACACCCAAAGTTGAGTGGCCACCAAGGTCATCAGATCTTAATGTTATGAAATGTCATAACATTGAAGAGTTTAGCCATCAAATCGCGAAGGAGATACATCCGAATTTTTTAAATTTTCTTTCAGTAACGTAAAATCGGTTCTCAAGAATGCAGTTAAAGTAGGATCTGCACTACATTCGAAGATAGTAACCGCTGCAAATGTAGAGAAAAATTCAACCACGTGACTTCTGATTTTACTAAATTAACTTAGAATATATATTTTATTTGGAGTAGTTTGTTATAGTCTGTATTTTTACAACCTAATAGTTATCTCGTCAAATAGAACTCCACGGGAAAGAATTTTGAAATAATTTTATCTTGTTGAATCTATTTATAAAAGGCTTTAAAAAGGGAGAAATTTAATTTTTTTATTATTTCAGAATTTTTGCGAATTTCAAAGATCTTATTCCTTGCTTAATGCTTTACTTCAGAAAAGTTAATCAAATGTTAACTAGTACATACTATCGAAGCAAAGCCAAAAATTAGGGCGAAGGTATGTTCTCAAAGCTCTTCAGCGATATGAATTTTTATAAGCTATGACAAGACAGTGAACGGATAGTGTATGATACATTTTATTGCATCGCTACATACATTTTGGGGAATATCAAGGTAGAAAATGTAAGACCCTGGTTGACGAGGTTTGTTTAACTTCATATTAGTTCTGAAGTATAGGTATCCTAAATCCACTTTCAACGAAATTCCCGTTTTGGATTCCCATTTCAATTTCTTTCCGGATAGCTGCGGAAGATAACAATCGTTGCTATCAGGACTTCACTTCGACTCGATGGAAAAATTATACCAGGGAAAGCGGTTCATCTATATAGCGGGCTACCGTTGGGATTTCGGTAGAAATGCTTCTCTTAAATTACACTGTCTACAGGCAAACTGAATTCGAAAACCAACTTGATCGATTTTTTCATTTCTCTAGCTTAACAGTATTTCATAGTATAAGGAAGTCTCACATCTGCACATGTATATGAAATTTTCTCAATTTATGAATAAAGAAAATTTTTGGCAGTTATACCTGGTTCCGATACATCAATAATGTGATCAATAAAATGATCACTAAATTTACAGCGGATATATTAAAAAGTTATTTCCTGGGTCATTTTAAGTTCTTGCAGTAAGGATGGTCATCTCTATATCACTGATTTTTCCTCGGTAATTGGGAGTGCCATCTCTTTATGCCATATATCCTGATGAGTGGTAAGGGAAATACGTGGATATTTATAGTTGTAGTCTTATAACTATGGCTCGAGAGCTAAGGTCTTATGGGCTTTCACCGGGTATCAAACTCGGGACCGCTTTCACCGAAGGCAAACGCGTAAGGAAACTCTGTCCAGAGGCCCTGTGATATTTATTTCAGCATATTATTCGTGTATGATTTGCATGGAAGAGTAGATTTTTCAGTCTCAATATAGGCCAAATGGAGACTATAGTCATGTATTCTTTTTATATTTTTCCAGGTTCAAGCGGCTCAGGGAAAACGTTCACGTCTATGTTGGTCCTCAGGCAGTTATTTGAAGTTGCTGGAGGCGGCCCAGAGACTGACGCATTCAAACATTTGGCTGCAGCTTTTACTGTGCTCCGATCTCTGGGATCAGCTCGTACAGCTTCCAACCCCGAGTCAAGTCGTATTGTAAGTGCATATAATGATTTTAAAGTGTCTGCAATATTGAAAAAAAATGAACTTTGTGAAGTGTCTTATATGTATCTGTAAAAAAATAATTATAAAAATTCCAAGGCAATTATAATGAGCTAAGGCGAATTTAATTGATTCATTATCAAAATCAGTAACAAATGTTTGATGATAATCCATCCCAAATGTTATTTAAACCGGTGACAAAATTAAGATTAGCTATAATGACACCAACTGATTCTCTTTCAAGGGACACTTCATTGAGGTTCAGGTGACTGATGGATCACTCTACCGCACAAAGATTCACTGCTATTTCCTAGACCAAACAAGAGTAGTGAGGCCATTAGATAGTTCAGAGAAGAACTATCACATCTTTTATCAAATGTTAGCAGGTCTCACGGAACAAGAAAGAGGTAAGTGTTTGTGAGGATTTTATAAGCAGATCATGGTTTATTTTGAATCTGTGACTTTTGTAGCTAGTTAGAGACAAGAAATAATCATATCAGCTTTATGAATATTTTTTTTATAATTCAGACCGTTATTTCCATTTAATAACCATTTTTATTTTTATCAATTATTTCTAGCCTAAAAATAATTTTTACTTGCAGAAAAACTTGGTCTGCAAGACTATGGGATTCACAACCTTAGATATTTGAATAGGGGAAACACAACACAGGATGAATCTAGAGATGCATCAAGATTTCATGCCTGGAAAGCTTGCTTAGGTAAGAATTTTTACTCATAGAAACCTCTTCCTGAGACATAGGATAGTTGCAATGAAATTACCTTTCCCTCATCAACATATCTTTCCTAAAAATTCACAAATATTATGTTTCCTTGTCGTTCTGCCAGTTTTTTAATGTTGTGTTTTTATTTATTGTATGTTTTAATTTTAATTTTCTACCCCCATTCTTAATGCTAATTATACTCTTTGAAGGTTGTCTTATGTATCATATATTCACAGCCCTCAACATCTAAATAAAAAACGAGTCTATAAAGCTGAAAAAATATCCCTTTTAGTTAATGTTGGAATTTATCTTTCTTTCTTAGCAATTTTGTAAATTCCCAGCAGATACTCTTGAATAAATCAAAAACTTGGTGTGTTTGATTTGCTAGGGCATACAAACTTAAAATTTTGTCATATCAATTTCCCTAATATTCCATCGATGTTCGTTAAGTAATTCCTAATTATTTTACTAAATTCAATAAGGCAAAGAAAATCTAATTATTTTGCAGAAATAGAATTTGTAAACTATAAATTCAATGAATATGACACTTGCTTGACCTTTGAGGAATAGTAAATTTTCTGAAAAACGCATGAGAACCTGGATCAAATCAGGAAAACCCTCTCTCTAAATAATTTTATTTATTTATTATTTATTCAACCCCTTTGGTGAGGTTAGACCAATGGGCCTCTCTTACACCTAACCTCTAAATTTTTAATATGAAACTCATAAATACAAAAAGAAACTTACGACTCAAATAATATCATTCAATTTATTTTTTGCATAAAATGTCTTTTAAAATGTCAATAAAAATCTTTTCCCTATAACCACTCATTTGTTGATGTAGTAATTTATTTCTGTAAATAGTTTGTCCATGAAGGAGACCGCTAATATTACCTTTTTAGTATCTCATTCATACTTAAAAAAATTTTCTTGTTTCGTTAGTCAAATCATAACAAAGATTAAATACAGCATTTGAGAAATATTGAAGATTACCAAATATAAAGCAAGTATAAAATGGGGTTTTGTTGACATGAAATACTTTTCTTTTCTCATCTATCCTCATAAACTTCCAATCTAATAGCAAATTTCATTTTACTTCTTCAGGAATTTTAGGTATTCCATTTCTAGAGGTTGTGCGCGTTTTGTCTGCCGTCTTGCTTTTGGGAAACATTCAGTTTGTCGAGGGCAGATCTAGAGCGATAGAAGTCATAGAAGTATGTGGAAGTTCATCATCATCATCAGGTGGCAATGGTAGCAGCTCTGGCTGGAAGAAGAGGAGGAGAAGGAAAAAGAGACGAGGAAAGAGAACGTCTCGGAGACATGCAGCTGCAAGTGAGGAAGAGGGAGACCAAGAGGAGGATGAGGAAGGTGAAGAGGGAGAGGAAGAAGTAGAGGAGGGTGAGGAAGGAGATGAGGAGGAGGAAAAAAGGAGGAGGGCAGTGCCTAGGGTAAGGAGTGGGGAAGAGGATGGTGAATGTGAGGATGGAGAAGAGGAGGAAGGAGAAGAAGAGGAGGAGGAGGATGTTGGAGGAAGGAGGAGGAGTGGAAGGAGGAATGGGGGTGTAGGGTCAGGAGAGGAACTGCTAGCCTCTGTAGCATCCCTTCTTGGAGTAGCTCCAGATGCTCTGATGCAAGGTCTTACCACAAGGACTCGCAATGTAAGGGGCCAGCTGGTGAAGACATCTTCAGATGCCGACACTGTGAGTAAAACTGCTGTAACTGATGAATCTGAGGAATAATGGCCATATTGACATGTAACTCCTTTGAAGTTATTGATATTTCTCATTAGAATTTTAGAACATTTTCGGTTCTTAAATTCCAGGTTCATACAATTCATAGTTTCCCTCAGTAAAAATTTATCAGAATGTTCATTAGTTGTAAGAGTAAATTATTCTGTTTTTAATTAATAGTGGTATATTATCATTTATCCTAATATCTGTAATAACAAGTTGTACTTACATTTATGTTAAATGTGTATTTTGCATCGAATATAAGTATTTATTTTTTTAGACTTTCTTTTATTATTTGTTGCCCTTTTATACTCTGTGGATAATAAATGTGTTATTGGTGTCTCTTATTGCAGAGCAATGCCACCAGAGATTCCTTAGCCAAAGCATTATACTGCCGAACTGTAGCAACAATAGTACGCAGAGCTAACAGCCTCAAAAGACCTCTTGGATCCACATCAGGAACCCTCAGCTCTGACTCCAATGATTCTGTTCATAATCAAGCTGCAGAGGTATGTAAATTACATTTTCCATTTTACTTACTATAAATGGAATGAAGTACTCATCAATTGGAGTTTGCCTGAACTTAGAAATAGCCTTCTTTTTATTTATTAATCTAATGATTTATACACAGGTGAGCAGTCAACATGCATCAACCATAGGCACAGCTGGTTCCAAATCTAGTAAGTCTATGGTGGCACTGAATAATGCAGTGAGGCATGCTACACATGGTTTCATTGGAATCCTAGACATGTTTGGATTTGAAGACCCAAAGGTAATTATTGTTGATGCATCCCCATTTTCATTAGAACAAAAATTATATGATTCTCTCTACTTTAACAGCATATTAATATTTCATTCCTTTTACAGCCAAGTCAGTTAGAGCATCTTTGTATCAATCTTTGTGCAGAGACAATGCAGCACTTCTACAATACTCATGTCTTCAAATCCAGCATTGAGTCATGCCGAGATGAAGGAATTCAATGCAGTGTACAGGCTGAATATGTGGACAATGTACCATGCATTGATCTCATTTCTTCATTGGTAAGTTACTGTTTGATTGGTTAATACTTGAAAACCGTACATTCTTTTTAAGACTATGCACTTCTTCTTGACATCATTCTAGAGAGGTTTTAAGGCTATTTCTTTTGCTCTACAAAACCATGAAAATGTGACCAAATAATAATGAAAAATGACATGGTGAATTTGTAGACAAAGATCATTTTCAGCACTGTTGTATAAATATAAAATAAGAATATAGAAATCCAGTGATGTAGTTTATACTGAGAATAACTAAGATGAAGCCAACCCAAGCTGAATCAATAAGTTTGACTGATAGGTAGCAGGAATTGTGAATCTCATGAAATGCAGACTGCAGGCAACATTGTTTTTTTTTTGCCTACAGAAAATATAACAGGATTCAAAAGCTTTTGCAAAGCTTGAACTATTGTTAGTATATGCCTCTGACATAAAATAATGTATAATCAAAAGTGAATTTTGTAAGGAAGAGATATAAAAGTTAATGAATTTGAGGTTTAAAAATGGTGAGTGATAGTTAAATATTCTGATGATGACAGGACTACTATTGAAATGTACATTATGTGATTTCTGGAAGGCCTGTTAATCCAATTTATTTTTCTTGTTTCCTGTTTTGGTCACAGAGGGAAGGACTCAAAAAAACTCTCAAAAATGTTTGATGGTGTTTTGAAGTTTGTTCCTTTACCTTATTAACTGTACCATCAGTCATCCTTTCTGTTCTGCATTGGAAAAAAATATTATCAAAATTGCGTAATTTATTTTTACTCATGAGTGACTGTTGGAAGGAAAATAGTGAAATAAGCTGTCCAATGGAAGTTTATGGAAGAAATTGACAGCATAGTAGCATCTGTTCAGTGGTACATATTACCTTAGTCAATACCAAAATATTTTTATCTTTATATCAGTAGAATGCTTTCTAACCTAATTTCTTGAGCAAATCTTTTTAATGAGTCACCATTGTCACTGTAACTTAAAAGATTAAATAATAAGAAAATTTCTGATTCTCATCTTTCTGTCTGCAGCGCACAGGTCTTTTGAGTATGCTTGATGTTGAATGCTCAGTGCGAGGAACTCCTGAGTCTTACGTTCAGAAAGTCAGAGTTCAGCATCGTCATAATCCACGTCTAGTGGCTGAGGTATCTTTAAATGGAACTGGAGGAAGACCCAATCAGCATCACATCAATGGATACCAGTATGGACAGCAACAGATGGCTCGTCAAGGTCATCCCTCAAATCCAATAAATCCAGCCACTTCATTTGCTATAAGACATTTTGCAGGCACTGTAGTCTATGATACTTCAAACTTTTTAGGTAAGTTCATTTAACATTCTTAATTCTTCTTCATGCTTTAGTCTTCATAGTAACCCCCCATGTGGACACATATCTCCTCAGGTATTTCTCTTGATGGAGAATTTCAAGAGTTCCAGATCAGAGAATTGTACAAATTGGGCAGGAGGAGATGAATGAATGAAACCCATGCAATTTATTGTAGTCATTACTATGATGTTACAAAAATTTACCATCCATTCCCTTCGTTTTAGTGGTTAATTTCTTAACAGATTTTGAAATTTTTTTGTATTAAATGAAATTAAAACTGTCACATGCATAGAATTATTATTCCATGGAAGATGCAATATTTTTTATATGCCCTTCTAAGGATTATGCTTTTTTTAAATTTTGAACTTTGAGCTCAATATGAGCTGCATTCATTATCATCCAACGTCAGTTCAAAAAGACTAGGTAAATCTCTTTTCCAAGAAATATAAAATTTCTTGTTTGCAATGCAGAGACCAATCGAGATGTTGTCCCTGATGACCTAGTGAGTGTCTTTCATCGGCATCACTGCAACTTTGGTTTTGCCACCCACCTTTTTGGAAGTGAGCTGAAAGCCCTATCCACCTCATCTCCTCACATATTAGCCAATGGAATGACTCCTCCAGTGCCATCTTCTCACCAGCAGTCAGGAGCAATACATCCAAGAGGAGTTGCTTTCAGGATATCACCTACCTCACACACTGATCTGTAAGTGCCATGTTACTCCTTTGTTTTTGATATTAATAGCAGATATTCTTTTGACCTTTTCTTAGTTCATAAGCATCAAAACCTGCATAGATTTTCTGGCATTTTTATTTATTTATGTGAAAGAGTATTTCAAGCTAATGATATTTTGCTATACACATTTTCACTATTCACATTTTGCATATATTTTCTTAGAATGTTATTTTTTGTGATTGAATTTTCGGCTGTTTCATTGGAAACAAAATAGTTTCATTGGTCTTTGTAGAGTTAAAGGTAATAAAACTTACAAATGTTCTTCTTAAATATAAAAAAATTTAAGTATGGTTACATCCTATATTCTTTCCCTCTGTACTGACCAGTAATTTTCTTTGAAGGCAAAATGGGGATGAACCAGTTTCTACACTTACCCAGGACTTCCATACAAGACTAGACAATCTTTTGCGAACATTAGTCCATGCACGTCCTCATTTTGTAAGATGTATCAGAGCAGATGAGGAGAGCTCCAGTCACGGAGGAAGTGGTACACAAGGAGGAAGTCCCCCTGAAGAATTTGCAAGGCAGTCTGTTAGAAGACAAATAAGATCTCTTCAAATATTAGAGACTGTAAACCTTATGGCTGGAGGTTAGTAGCAATTTGAAAGAAATTTCTGCATCATTTTATTTAAAATTAATAATGTCTAATGAAGCGAATGCTGCATTTTTACGTTGAGTGTTTCTTTGCAGTTTCTTTATCAGTGCTCTATATTAATTACTCATCAATTAAGCAAAATCAATATTTCATACTATTTGAAAAGCAATATTTGGGTTTGTCATCTTCAATTTATTAAAAAATTATCCTTATTATCAGTTAGATACCAATAAGTTATATTTTTTAAATTAAAATTTCTTGTTCTGCTGAATTAAATTTTCTGTTTTCATATGTTTTTAGGATTTCCTCATAGGATGAGGTTCAAAGCTTTCAACAATAGATATAGATCGTTAGCACCCTCCCATTGCTTGAGGAGCACTGGACAGAGGCCTTGCGTGCCTCCAGCAGGAGGTGACGGAGGAACAGGCAGCCAACAAGAGGGGGCAGAAATGTGTGTCCTTATTCTCCAATGCTTCCAGCAAGCATTACTTATTGCTGGAAGTGGTGCTGGACAACAAGCACAGCAGCATATAACTCGGTATGTATCATAATAAACCTCAGACCCTGGAGGCCCTTGTATAGTGGCATCCCAGTTCAAATTAAATTTATTAAATTCCTTACTAATTTTCATTAGAAAATGTCTGCTTAGCTTTAGATATTATTATATTAATATTATCTTGCATCCAATCTTTTCTCCATCGTAGATTGCTTAAATAGTCCTTGTCAAGGTTATCAATTGAGCTTGTTAGGATAGTTAGATTTTATCAATATTTTCTTTTATTTAATCTTTTCATTATTCAGGGTCATTGAGTGAAAATTTATTTGTTCATTTTTCATTGTTGTATTTAGGAAGCAAGTAGTTGTTTAAGTACTGAGTTTTGAATCTAAGGCAAATTGAATTATGGGATTCCTTGGCTAAGAATCGATATCAGAAGCATAAAAAATCAAACATATGCTTCTTTACAGTCACAAAAAAGTGGGAAATATAGCAGTGGATGAGCGGTTAAAGAGAAACTTTTGTTTGAGTTTTTTGTAAAACTTAATTTTTCAACTAATATAATAATTTGATGACCATATGATCATCATTCTTGGTTTTTTGTTAGCTAATGCCTTTATTATATTGAAATATTGGAGGTAAATCTACACTGTTGGCACTATCATAAACTTAGAGACCTTCTCAGTCAGTATGAGTCAGTAATTCTGCTGCCCTGCTATACCCCATCCACTTTCCTCAACCCCAACTATCAACTCATTTTGGTGCATCTTTAGGCATCTATATCTGTAATATATTGTATGAAATTTCCCCTCACTTAAAATTTCCTATATTTATCTTTACATCTTTGTATCAATGACTCTCTATTTATTTATTTTAAGTTTCTTTTCTTTTATCAGGAACCAATCACAGCAAATAGGGAAAGGTCTGTCCTTGGGAATGATTGCTGCTGGAAGTGGTCTGCTTCCAATGTCAAATGTGAGCACAGCCTGGGCAACTGGGAAGAGGCACATTTTCTTAAGGTTAGCTTACTTTTTGTGATATATATTACTTTACTTTCCTAAAGGGAATTTTTCCTTTCATTGAAAAGAGCAATGGATTGAAACACCTATAAACTTTTCAGTGAAGGGGCTCGCCAACAACTGGAAGCTATGAGATGGGAACGGTTAAGGCGAGCTGCAGTTACAATCCAGAGTACATGGCGAGGGTGGCATTTTAGACGTAGGAGGTGGCCAGCACTGAGGCTAACTTTAGGAGATGTGAGGCAGCGTGTTTCCTCCCAACCTGGGGGAACTTCTCAACCTCCAAGCCAACCTCCACCACCCCCACCTCCTCCACCGCAACATTCACAGATTGGAGGTGGACTAGCATGTCCTTCATCAGGAAAGCAAGCAACCACAACAGGAAGGTAAGAGATGGCTATAGGTATCATTTTTGTTAGCATTATTGATTATTTTCAGGGATGTTCTCAATCAATGTTCCTCTTGTCTCTTTCTGAAAGTGACTTGCAGGGTATTTATGTAGATATAGTTTCAAAGCAGAATTTCCCTCCACCTTAAAATCTTTCCTTTGAATAAATGGTATGCGTGATTTTAGGAGTTTGATATCATTCCCTAAGCATTCATTTTTATTCTGGATTTAATTGCAAAATCAATGCATTTCTCTGATGGATTTAAAATCTTATGAAAATAAGATGAACTTGTTCAGAAAAAAGAAGGCAAACATTAAAAACCACATTTCCTTGTAGATGAAAAAATAATTGAAACATATTTCCTGGAATAGCTCAGAATTAAATTTAAAGAATATGTGAATGATATAAATGTACCAAAGATTTTAGTATTTTAGAATGCAAGCTCGCTTCAAACTTCAAAATCGCTCTAATTTAAAATTTAAGATTCAAGATAAGTAATGACAGAATAATGAGTAGTTTATTAAAATTATATGAAAGAATCATTTCAACTTGAAGCTGTAGTTCCTTTCATTCAAATTCCAATATTTCTCATTTTTTATAAAACTCATTTCCAGAACGAGTGCCGTAGGAGGAGCTGGTAAACTGGCTGGAAACCAAGCTTCAGCAGCAGCAAATGTAGGAGCCAATCAAGGGGGATCTCTCTCAAGGCCTCGACCTCAGCCTATATCAGGGACTCCACCTCCCCTTGAAGACGGTGGTACTGGAGGAAATGGTACTGGTGCTGCAGGAGGAAATGGAACTGGAGGAGGTGCTCTTGGTGCTGGAATTGAGAAGTGTGACCACAAGATGATACAGCAGACATGCTCTCTGTTTGGTCTAGATCTTGTAAGTTCTTCATTCCCAGATTATTGCATGGATGGTGTGATAATTGAGTAAGAGGAAATTAAATAATAGATAGATGAATTATCAAAAACCCTGTACTTTAGTTTGTCAAGATTTCATGTTTATAGCATCACCCTATTGTGATGTAAGGTTATATGCTACAAGATATATATGTAATAAACAGAACTACTTCTATTAATTTTTTTCAAGACTCAAACAAAATTAAAACATAAAAAATGTGATAATTTTTCTCAGAGGGTTTTGCTATTATGTATAAAGTTACTGGTAACAATATCTTTCTGTGAACTTTAAAGCTTGATTTTACAAATCAAAACTTGTTGAAATATGTAAATTCCATAAATTAAGTTAATTCATCCTCAGTTATTCCGTATTAATATGTTTGGTAATCTTTGTGTCAATTCACAGGAAAGACCTCCACCTGTACCCCCAAGTCGCTCTTATACAGTGGCGGGAAATACTAAACTAGGGTATCCACAGACCAGAGTGATGAAAATGTCTTTTAATGGTGAGTAGCAGGAATAATTTCTAGTGTATTTTCAGTACTAAATCTGTAATTTCTAAGTTCATATAAAATGAATCAAATATTTTGTTAATGAATGACTTCATTTGTGCATAATATGTTATTTTAGATCTTGAATGTTTAGGTAATCTTTATGTCAGTTCATACAATTTTTAGTCGATGCAAATGAAAATCTTAAAAAATTGTCTTTGATTTTGATGTTCCCTTCACGTGATGAACTCGTCATAATTCTTTGATTTTATCAATAAGTTATATTTGACATGCGATTACTCCTATTTAAGATTTGTATGGATACGTTTTGCTTTCATAGATGAAAATGCAGTTGGAACTGGAAATGGTGATGGTGCTAGTAATACCCTTCATAAGGGTGAAACAGTTGTTGTGATTGGAGCTTCACCACGTCGAGGTCACCTTCTTGTGGAACACAATTCTTGCACATTGCATGTGCCCTATCAATATTTGGAGCTTAAAGCAGTCACTGGTGCTAACCAGCCACAGGCTGCTGGTGTGAATATCTGAAATACTGAAGCTATTGGTTGGAAACCATAATATGTCTCTAATGAAGAAGTATGTCAAAAATGGTTTGAGAATGCTGCAGAAAACTTCATTCCTATGTCTTAGTCTTGGTAGTGAAAGTATTTATGAAAGGAGTTCCTCATTACCATTACTTTTACATAAATGAAAATCAGGCAGTTTCAGCATTCTGTAAATGAAATACTGCTACCATTCTTACCTATGAAGATATAGAATGCCATATTCATATTTAGGAGTGACTAAATTTTCATCTTTTAGTATGAAAAACAATTCAAAATTACAAATATTAGAGGAAGTTAGGAAAAATATTGGTTTTAACAATATGAGGTTCTTGCCCTGTAAATAGAAATGTAAGTTACTGAAAGTCTACTGCTCTCTTATTTGCAATTGGGTAAAGTATATCTCCTTTTTGCATCACCTCTCATATATCCTTGTGTAAATATATTTTATATGTTATAGCATAAGAAAGTCATAAAGCTGAATTATTAAAAAGAATGTTTCAAAAGATATTTCATGATAGAACAATTTCTCTGGTGCTGCTTTACATAGAAATTTTACTGTGTGTTGTTGATGTGTTTGTTACATTCCTTAGAGTGAAATCAGTATTGTTTCTTCCTTGATATTTGCATAGTTCCTTTCCACTTTTATGATTCTTAATAATTAATTTTAGACAATGAGATGGCATACCCTTAATCATGCATGTTTCTTTTTGCCTAAGGAAAGATTTTAATAGTGAATCAATAGATTCTTTCAGGTATGCAATAATTAAACATAGAGACTTCAACTCTGTACTGTTATTTTTTTCAAAAGTAATACAAAGCTCTATCTTCCTGAGAGTATTCAAATGCAAGAATATTAAGTCTTGCAGCTTAGTGATAATATTATCTTTAAAGTAATTTTGATTGTTAATTTAGGCCACATTCAACTTTTAAATTCTGAAAATCTTAATATTTGACTCTGGAATGGCTATGAATCACAGACCAAAGTTTTCTTAAGGAAATGCACGCTGTGTCAAACAGTGCTCTGGCAAAAAAAATGAACACCCTGCCTCATCTTATGACTGAATAATAAAATAAGTTCCTTGCATCTAGTTTTCTAGACAATTCTTTCATTTTACAGTTATTCATTCAAAACCTAGAAGGAGAAGCATGAACTTCATATTCATTATAATATTATGTTAAAGAGAGATATATTTTGAAAGTGAGAAATTTAGGTATGTACATATTTATACATGAAGAATGTAGGATGATATTTTTATATGAGGTATTTCCTCTGATCAAAGGGAATTAGAGTTCAAATGTACATAAAAAGTAATCTAAAACAGAGTAAAAGCATGTTTATGAAATATTATGATTTTGATGAAGTGACTTTAGGCATAATGGCATTTGATTTGTAATATTAAAATAAATACTACTGATTATTTTCTGTTCAGTTGCTATTAGGTCTATGACCAAGGTTGTATGATATTTACCCTAAAGTTTTAATCCACTATGAACATCAAAAATATTGTATAAATCTTTGTCACGTAAAAGTGGTGAGTTGTTTTCTATTCTATGTTTGCTGTAAACTTTCAAGAAGGTTATTTTCATTAATTCATTCATTTTATCCTTGTGTAAAATAAAGCTGATACTTTTGAGATTTCATCCTAATTATGTGTGGTGGTCTTAAGGCTTATGGATTTTACTTAATGGAATAGGAGTGGAAGAGAACATTGAAAATAATGTGAGTGCATTTTTATAAATGGCAGTTAATTGATAGTGAAATAACTTTAATGAAGCTTATCTTGGGTTATGAAATGTTTTACCAAATAAACCTTTAAGTGAAGTCAGTTTTGAGGTTTATCAGCAAGAATAAGAAATATGGTGCTTTGTTGTAGAAGAGTGTGAATCTTGTAATGCAATATCCCATGAACATATGAATTTTTCTGAAGTTATGAATTGATTGTATTTCATTTCTGTTCATTTCATTTTAAGAGTATTCATTATCAATGATAGTATTATCCTGTAAAAAACTGAGCACTGTAAGTGCTGAAGTAAACAGGAATATACCTTTAACTAGCAGTATACTTTAATCTCAGGGTAATGTTCAGCCATAAGGAGTGGAAAGAAGGTGTAGTCATCAAAGGTAATTGTGGAAGCCTTTTCATGACTTTGACAAATATTCAGTGTGTTGAATTCTGTCATACTACATTGTATCTTGTTTCCTAGTAGTTGTACAGAGTTTTTTGTGTTACTCAATTTACATGATTAAATTTTGTGCTAAAATATGTAAAATTTCCTCAAATATATCATAACCAAAATTTAAAAATCTGTTGTTAAATTATATTTGTGAACAATTATCAAGATATTAAGATAAGTTTGAGTTCATTTTAGACTAATCAATTTCTGAGATTAGGTGGTTTTTATACTTGTGGATTGATTTCTCATATCTCATACACTTAATATACAATAATCATTTACAATGTTGCAGTTGCGAGTCCAGTTCAGTCCATGATATCATTTGAAAGTGTAAGAGAGACTATTTAATCACTTTGAAGGATACATTTCCTAAATGGTCCTTCTTTAATAAATGCAATTGATCTTTACAACAAACACTTTCACTTAATTCATAAGACCATCAAAATCATTGGGCCATTGTTAATAATAATCTTACTTAGGTTAATCAGTAGTACCGGAAAAAGTGAAACATATACAAAACCCTTGCGAAAAATAATAATGTTCCTAATGGAAAGGGAATATAACAGCTTACCACCTGTTCCAAAGAAAATGTATTTTATTAACAACTTTGACTAACCTCATTAACTTTTTAAAGCAAGCACATGTGGTTCCAATGATTATTTATGACACTACATATCTCTCTTAACATTTTCCAGTTTTTTTAGTATAATACCTTTTATTTCCCTTTAATAAATGTTCTGTTCTGAATTTTCCTCAGAAAATTTTCCATCCCTCCACTTATTCTCTCTATGTTTTGCATAATTACTTTATAATCATTAAACTTTTATTATGCCCTGATCATAGATTTTGTAATTATTTTCCAATAAAAAATTAAGAAGAAAAATTATAAAACAAATAATAGAGTAAATTGCATTTTTAACAGTATAAATGCTAAAGAAGCAGTCATGGTCACATTTTATAATTCAATTGTTAGAGGAAATTAAGGTCTCAATCCTAACCTTTAATATTTTATATTGAATTTCATTGCAGGTCAAAAAGTGAGCAAGGAGTCCCCATTTCATCTAAATGCTCACCATACCATATAATTAAACACAGATGATGCCGTTTGCTCTTGGAAATTGAGAGAAAAAAGTTCAGAGTGACTTCAAGTGTGAAACCTGAACAGAGTAAAATCAGATGTTTTATGATAAAATGAAGGAATTATACATTAGGGTGACCATGTTCATTTTAGAGAAACTAGAACACCAGAGGGATAAACTAGGACTTGAGCAATTTTTAAAAAGAAACAACAAAACTAGAACATTTTAAACTTATTATAAATGTCATAAGATATATTAATAAAATAGAAATTTCCTCTGATAAAATAAAATAGTGGTTGTTTTAAAAATCCGTTTAATACTTTTAAAAAATAATATTTTCATTGCTTTTACAAATACAGAGGGTGTAAAAAATTGAATACAAATCTCAAGTTGCTAATAGAAGAACTAGGGCAAAGAAGGACGAATTTCAAAAACCTCCAAGGACACCTTAAAAAGGGAAAATGCCCTCTAAGACCTAGTTGTATGATCACCTGAGCATTGCAAAAAATAGCAGTCCATTTAGCCATTTAAATTCAGAATCGATTGATACTGAAGACTTTCTGAGAAATACACATCGTAATTCTAGGATATGGATTCACAATGGAACAAAAATAATTTTTCCAACCCACAATTAGAACCCCCCCATTATCAGGCTTATTATTAAAAATCCCTTTATGTATCTTGCAAGATAGATCAAAGTAGCAAAGTTGGCTCTCTGTTGAATTTTAGATTTGTACTGTTGTGTTGTGTGAGCACATCCAACTAGTGTACAAGTCATTTGAATTGTACCATATATCCTTAAGGTACAAGATGCATTTGTGACTGTAATTTCATGAATATTCACAATATCTCCGTGTACATTCCTGAGTAAAGTCATCTAAGATGACAACATTTGTATGGTAATAAGTCTGGTTGTCATGTCTGCCTCTCAACATAAGAGCCGCGCCGTCGTATGGGTGCAAGGAGTGCACCTGGGTGGCGGCATCTAAAGGGCAGTATACATTAGGGTGGAAATAAGTAATTATGAATTTTTATTTTCTTCGAGTACAATAAAGGAATATTTTTTCAGTGAATTTTATCAAAGTTATTTATGTTGCAAAACAATTTTTATTGGCAACTTTCATATTTAGTTGAAAAAAATAGATTTTACACATCATATCATTTTAAGTTATGTTAATAATAATAATGTTACACGAAATTAATGTTAACTAAAATTTAAATTATAAAAAATTAATTTTTTTCCTTAAAACTTTTTCCTTCATCATTCATAAAATTGGGTAGCACAATAATGGTAATTCTTTGCAGACTCAAATTATCATTAAGTAGAGTGGGAAAAATAAAACTTCGCAATGGAGTTGTAGAAGTACGACTAACAAAAGAAAAAAAAAATAGTCATATGTTGGAGTTGAACCCGGGTTTCCCTCGTAGGAACCTGATGCTCATGAAGGATAGCTATTTCAATTCTTGATTAAGATAGAGTTTTTTTACATTCTAATTTATTTTCTTTCTGGTACATGCAGCGCCACCGTAACCTTGCGGGAATTCCTAACATTTTTTGAAGGCCGAATTCAGAATTTGGAGGTCGTACAAGGTCAAAATCGCCAATTTTAACCCTTTTTTCCAAAATTCACGAAGTTGCTCAACGAACTTAACCCTTTGAGCCCAACTTAACCCTTTGGTCCCAGTTAACCCTTTCCTGAAAGCGAAAGTCCTTGACGTCATCGTGACGTAGTATGACGCAAGTGTTTAGCGCCGATTCAAATTCTCTCAGTATTTCTGTTTTATTTTGTAATTCGTTTCGAAAATCAGGCCATTTTGGATTTATTTTTCATTTTAAACCTGCTCAAACGCCATTTTCTGCAATTAAAAATGACTATCGTTTTATACCCGACATGCATTTCGTGATGACAATTCAAAAACTTGAAATTCGATTTTTTTAATAAGAAACCAAAACAATGTTATATAATATATGTATCTACAATTTTACGCCTACTGCTTCCATTTAGAATGGCAAGTGTTAAATAAATATTTTCACACATCCCTTTTCAGATGTTAAATTTTACGTAATTTTCGGAAGTTCGTATTTTTCGAGGTTCAGATATCTCAATTTTTCCAACATTACATATGACCATATCAAGAGGAAAAATATTTTCTTTGTAAAATAATAGCTCAAAATTTTAATATTGACTTTTATTTATAAAATAAAACAATGCAATCATACATTTATACAGCAATGGCGCGCACATGCATATATTGTACAATAAACAGTTTTTGTCTGTTTGCAATATAAGTTAACATTTATAATTTTATGACAAACGAATAAACTAATTCCGATGTATTCAGAAAAATTTCAAGTAGAATGTTGGATTTCCTTATGCCGTAGGTTCCAAATCATCTTCTGTGATGTAGTAATGCAGCAACCAAGTTATTTCTACCATCAACGTCTTCTACCCCAGCCATGATCCAAACCAAACCAACCAAAACCTATAAAGGAAGATATTCTCAGATTATCCTCTCGGTCGCACATGTGCACTTCTAAAAGCTTAAAAATTGATGTGAGCATTATTTCATTGCATATTTGACATATATTGAGATTGTCCAACATCCAACATTTGAATTAGCAATGAGTTACAAGCATGTATACAAATAATATTCATGGCTACAAATAATATTCATTGTTCATTGTTCTTTTTGATGTAAAAATTAAATTATGGTAATTTATCATCACTGTTAATAGCCAGTATGCTGAGAAGGTGCAAAATGACCTCAGCTGTCGAGGCACCTATCAAAACTACTACTACTACTACTTGAATTAGCAAATTAACCACGTAAAATTTAGGGTGTATTTACAAAAAATATTTCACTGTTGAATACCAAGATTTCTACAACTGCTTCCAAGGATCAAATAAAATATTTTCATCAAGCACATTTATTAAGATTGATTTCAAAGACCGGTAGAAAACTATATTTTCATTTCATTTTTAAATACCTGGTTCTGAGGCGTCAAGATTTAAATAGAAATAGGCATATACCATTGTTTGGACCACATGACGGATTGAATAAGAGCAAATGATACACCTAGAAAGAAAAGTTTGCATCAATCAGTACTGAGAATACAAAAGCGGTTATGTTAACAATAATCTTTGAATTTGTTTCATTTAAGCGACAATATGAAAGATAGAGAAGCATTACCAGTAAGCCATAGTAATTGAACTGCGTGATGTACGAACAACTTCGCACGGAACAATTAATACACCTGTAGATGCAAAAACTAGAATTCATTATAGCTTAATACGACCAGTAGTATAATAAATTACATAATGCCAGACATTTCAAAACGAAAAGACAAATATTAGAAACAAAAGCTTTGTGAGCAATAGTGGGATTATCGCATAATTATGTTATATGTATGCGGTATAAAAGACGAACTATTGGATCACATGAGAACGTCCTAAAAATGGATGTAAGAGGCTGGTGAAAATGACAAGGGAACTTTCCGAACACAAGAGAAGATTGAATGCTAACGAAAGACAAGTTTTTATAACAGGATGCACTAAAAGGTAAGAACAAAACCATTTTGATCATTTTTCTTTATAAAAAATCTTTGGCCTAATTCTATTTGTATAAATTAGTGAGAAAAATTGTATCTATATTCTATAATCTTAATTGAAATCAACGGTCCACTAACTACGGTCCGCGCACTATTATTCCGTCCGCGAGGATATTACGTAGTGACGTGAACCATAATGATTATACAATTAGGAATTTTATAATTTGTTTTATTTACCATGATAATTTTCTTCACTTAATAAAATGCTAATGCTTATTTTAAATGATAATTCATAGATATCTAAGGATGAAACAAGTGGAGAATAAAAGAATTTTTTAATTATATAAAGTAGTTGAAATGCGCACATACGTAACTGCCCCTCTGACCGAGTAATATCCGGCCCGCTCATTGAAAAGATTGTGTGCACCACTGATTTTTAATCCAAACTTAAGACATTTGTATAATAATTGAGACACTTTTCTTATTCAGGGAGCCGAGAGTCCTAAATCGAAGATAGACGTCAGAAGACAAAGGATAAATAAATCACATAGCGACAAAGATATTAGAGTAGCGTGAATTGAAAATAAAACAAAATATCTCTTCGATTTTTAGTCCCTTAATTCGGAAAATAAGTAAAGAACGTTCAGCAAATACTAAAAAGTCTGATTAGCGATGAATTTAAATTACAGAAAGATCTATAAAGAGAACCGCTTTGGATTAAGCACGAAATAAAAGGCAAAAAACTTAAGCATCTCATAAATGAACGCGAGACTGCTATTGTCTCTACATAGAAACCGAAATTCTTAAATCTTACGATTCACAAATATCGCGATTCTAGTCGTGAAATTGATTGGAGTGAGTTTGAACAGGGGTGCACACACAAATTTCGCTTGGGGGGCTAAACTTGAGGATCGTAACCAATAGTATAATAGTGTTACAATAAACGTTGTAATGCAAAATTAATGATTCTCGTGATAAGGAAGTACTGCAAGTAAATTTAAGTTTCCCACATATTTTCCGGTAGAACTCTTTAGAATTGAGTTATGAAGAACATACTTTAAGAATCTTCGAGGAGACTGGTCCCCGGCAGCCACTCCCTTGGTTGCTAGCCTGCGTTCGAAACTTGACAGAGCAAGTCATGATCAAGGTAAATCAAGAGAGTTGAAACTTGGTGAAAGCGCTTTTCGCTGAATTCTATATAATTTATATTTCAACCGCGTTCAGTATTTAATATTGGATGAATGATGAGTAATTGTAGAAAATAATTTACCTAAAACAATTCCGAGGTTGTCTACCTGAGGACCAGCACAAGATCTATGAAAGAGCAGTAGTCAACGATCGACAAAAATTATGCAAAAGCGACTTTTCGATAAATAAAATAAATCTCTTTCCAGATGTTGGTTTCCCTTTTTACTTTAAGCCACATAAATCTCTTCTGAATATTGTTCATCATAGTAAACCAGCTTATCTTCGGCTTTCCTTTTAACCTCCCTGAAACAAAACAGGATAATTAAATACGCAATTAAATAAAGGCATCCAAATCTTTGAATACAGATGAAAAATTAAAAGCCATCTTCATTACAGTTTTAACTAACATCTCGAATACCTTTAAGTCTTTCAATTTTAGACAACAGGAATTCCTTCCGTTGGATTTTCCAGTAGGTACTTTCAGCGGGTTTGACCTTCCTCCATGCTTTTCCATCGCTACTTCAGTCTTAACCGCTCTTTAGAGCAATTTCCTGGTAGTACTTAGCTCACGATGGATCTTTGGCTCCGGCTCTCTATTAGACTTGAATGAACGAAACTGCATCCATGCACTTGCAGCAAGGGAAGCTAACCATTTTGGCCTTCAAAATAAGATTAATGAATGATTACTTCATTAACCAGTTACTTATCCTTATAAAATAAGTTTTTAATTGATAAAAGATAAGAAATGCCTTATAACAAACCTTAGTCGAATGGCGCCAAACTCACGCTGGTACTGCCTGGAAAAATGGAAGGGAATCATTAAATAAGGTATCGTATGCTGAGAGGTAGAAAAAAATGCTTGTAGCTAGGAAAAATTCAATGGTTTTAACGGTTGCTCGATTTGAACACAATTCATTACTGCTCTTCAGTCCTTCATAATTGACCGGAATGCATCAAATTGTTATTTTTCCCCTCTGTTTACTCTTGCTGTTGCGGTTCACTCAAAAAGTAAAACTTCTTTCGTGTTCAGACACACTCCGAACAATCGAATCTCATCCGTACGGTTGCAACAGCTTTGCTGGCCACAATACGTTGGAATACTCAGCCCTATTTTATTAGATACAGATTGTAATTTCACCAAGCAACTACTTACGTACGTAAATATCTTCGTCATCCATCGGTATGAAAATTTTCCTGTGACTTTTGGGCTGTGAATCCTTGCTCCTACTTCACGGCATACACGACAAGACCACTACCTCGACCAGATAATTCCCACTAACACCCACAATGCAACGAAAGGAGTTTCGCTTGCAACAGCTCCCTCTGTGTGTGCAAAGCGACGGAAAGACCTGCACATCGTCTCGCGTTAGAGTTATCGGAGAGCAGAATGAATTCGTCCAATAAATGAAAAATTTTGAAGCCACTTTTAACGTCCAATTATAACGTTAAAATTACACATTGAAATTTACCTACTAAGCATAACTGTGTCGTTCAATTTAATTTTGGATTGTATATTAACTATAATATTCGCTTTAACAAACGATTACTATACCAGCATACATTACAACACCGGGCCTAAGATTTCTAAAAAATAACTATAAAAAACTATACCTGCACAGTCGGAGAGATTCAGCCCTGCCCCACTCTGCCAAAGGCTTTACCAACTCGTCCACACGGGTTCGATTACTCCATCTCAAATCTAGAATTTGTCGAAGACGCTCTCTTCCAGGCAAACCAGGAAGAAAGCAATTAATTCGCCCTTTGAGGGTTGTCCTTGCTTTGCAGCATACCCGCACTTCCGTCCGTCTCTACAGAAGCAAGATTTTGGCAGCTTTTAACTTTTCCAGAAACATTTTGCCTAGCAGCTGCCACATGGCCGATTCATTTACGTCTATTTTACTGCATTACTTAACCTCAAGGCATCGAACGGGAATACCTAAGCGAAAAAACTTTTACTTTTGTCTGAGTGAAACCCGAACCTTAAAAATTTGAAATAGTTGTACCCGAACCGAAATCGTTGTTTACTCCGTTCCTATTTTTGTTCCCAGCAATCCGCATTTTACTTAAGTTTAATCGCAGGAAGGTTTACTAAACATGTATAACTTCAGCGTCCAACTAACTATTAATTCTCAAACTGTAAGTTTAATTCTCAAATTTTGCACATATAAGCAGAGCTAGAAAAACAAAACAAATTTTCAGAAGGAAATAATATTAATGGCCGAAGCGAAAACAATACGGTTTGAACCGGTTAGACGTTGGCAACAGCAAAACCGGAATTGAACGGATATTTGCTTTCATGTTGAATTGGAGCGAAAACCGGAACAAAAAATATTGCTGTTCGATGCCCTACTTATACAGCAGAGAAAAGGCCAAGCAAAAGGCTGTGGAGGCGCTCTCTGAAAGAGTAGGTTTGAAGCTGCAAAAAATTCTTCATTAGCTCCTTACCGAAATTTCTGCGTCTCAAAAATTTTTGACGAACGTCGAACATGCGCCCTCCAAACCTCGGACAGGTGTACCAAGTTGTGTCTACTAAAAAAGGGTCCACGGGGGGTTGCGCCGTCTCCGGGGGATGCACTTTAAACCCGGGGCCAAGACCAAACTGATGTTAGTGAAAGCCCTGTTGCTGCCGATCCTTGACTACTGTTTGGTGGTGTGCTGAGACTTCTCCGGAAAAACAAAACGCCTGCCTCCGGTACGCCCAGAGGCTCGGCTTCACGAAGCACATGACACCATATTATACCTCATTCGCGTTAAGAAGGCACTCGGCGTCCCAAGAGTGGGGGAAAAAGTGGAGGAGATGGGGGCCTTTTGAGGGGTAATTCTCGGTATGCGTATTGCTTTTTCCTGCTCGGGAAGGAATAACTCCCCTATTTTCTGACTTGGACTAGCCCCTTTTGTGCTGTAGGCTGTGAGTGAGTGCCTTCCCAACGCGAATGAGCTGTACCTTCATGACGACATTCTAAAAATGAAGGAGAGGAAGACCCTCCTCATCATCTAAGTTGGGCACAAGAACTGGAAATCCCAACTTCCTGCCTACATTTTCGCCAACCTGACTATGCTTGGGTCCGGCACGATGTCATACAAGAAACACTGACAACATGTTTTTCATCCCATTCCATCACTCTTCTAGAATGGCTGGCTCGTTCGTCACCTCTTTTGCACATGCCTTTAACTCTCATCCCAGCAAGCCGAGGATAAACTTTTCTAAAAACTTCTACAAAGGACATATTTTCCATAAAACCATTCTGTTTTCTCGTTGAACTTTTTATATTGTATTTTTTATATATTTATTATCCTTATTATATTTATTTATTTGAATCTGTACAATTTAATTAACCTATTAAGCGCTTTTATCTTATTTATACAGAATCTTTTAAATATTCATTACATTTATTATTTAATATTTTAACCTTGCAATATTTATGTATGTATTCATTTAATTTTTATAGGCATCTACGTATTTATTTATATATTTATTGCATGCTTGACTTATAAATGAAACCAATGGCTCTGTACCATCCTTGAGCCCTGGGGCAAGGGAAGAGGGGTTTCATCTGCCTCAGGTGAAATAAAAAAACAAGTCAAGGCACCCCATGTGACCACCTGGCTGGCCAATGATAGCTCTGCATATGCCAGGCCTAGGTAGGCCCAGCCAAGTTGGAAGTTTGAAAGTGTCGCACAAATCAGAACATGATCCAGTGGCAGTATATTTTCTATTGAAATGAAAACTAAACTACTAAATGAAAACTTAATACAAAATATTTGCACAATTTCATGGGATCAAATCACGGAGGTATCGTCATTAACAATAAATGTATCCTGGGACTGTGAGATAACTTTGGGGGCCTGTGTACTAATAATGCTTATAGTAAAATGAACAAAAAATATTGCACCTTGACCCATATGACCACAGATGTTAAAAAATCACTGCCTTTCCATCATTCAGCACAGTAGTATTCCTCCTTTCCTACAATTAGTGAGGAAACATTATAACGCAAAAGAAATGTTCACCCAAAATTTTCCTTATCTTTCAAAAAACGATCCTTAAAAAACTGACAATTTTCCTAGCCAGTGAGCAGTCTTCATTTGAGCATCTTACGATAACCTTTAGGTAATACCTGCCGGATAGTCAAATTCATTTCCAATATTATTTCAACAAGATGAAGATGCTTCCATGTAACTCTTATATATCTTAAATTTTAAATCCTCAAGACCCTTTCCATTATATTTTACAATCTAGCATTGTCACTTGAATCCCAAAATAATTTTAAATGTAGCTACTATAAATGGAGGCACTGATACCTGTGCTGTGACATGCAATACCCATATTAATGATTTTAAAGCTACAATTACTCAAATGTAGTGTGAATATTTTCAAAGTTAGAAATTGGAGAAGAAAACTATATTTGGGCCAATTTGGTGGAAGGCTGGAAATTAATAAGTAAAATACAAAATTGCTATCCACCAGGGACATTCACTATATTCCATCAGGAAAGTTCCTTGGTTGATATTTCTTCAAGAACAGGAAATTGGGACAGACACCCAGGAAAACTACCTTTTTAAAGAAAGGCTGGAGAAATATTCTCAGAAATACATTTCTGCAAAAGTAAAATGTAATCCGTCCAATGTATTGCTTCAAACATCTAAAAACTATTAAAGTGACCCTCCCTTTCACCCTATCATTTGAGGTCTTAAAGAGCTCTAAAGGCAATCTGAGATCCTTTCTCTTTAGTTGAAATAATGCAAGTCTCATTACCAATAATCCGGAAAAGAAACAATAAAATGTATGATAATATTGTGAAAAGAGATATTAAAAATTTTCTGAAAGGAAACTGATGCTGAGTTCCAGTATTTCCATGCATTCAACCACTCTTATTGTTTAATCCTTCAATGGGAATTTTTTTTCAAATAAATTTAGTAATAGGATAGAATTTGAGACAATAGTAACCCCCAAATAGAGTTTGAAATAGGAAAAAATTGCATTAATACTCCCCCATTTTTCCTAAAATATTTAAAAATTTTGGCAATTCCACAATTTTATTTGTAAGACTGGCATCATTTCATTTCAACATGACTTGTATCTCCTACAAAACCTTTATTCATTCAATTCCATAAACTCAAATATTGGACATAATGAACTTAATACAAAATGTGAAAATAAAGTAAATGAAAACATATTGCATGAAAGTGAAAAATGAGTCAATACAAGTAGACATCAGTAAAAATATCACTTGTCGATCACTTTGATTTGAAGGAGATATTGGCTTCCCATATTCAAAACATTTGCCCAGAAAAGGCAAGGGTTGTCTCTAATGTTGTATAATAACATTTCATAAGTTTTCAAAAAGTATTCATTCACATTAGAAAAATCCCATGATAAATTGTTGAAATCAATGCTCCATTCAGTCACAACCATGATTTTCTCCCCTAAGAAGTAATAGACATATTAAACTTGCCTGAAACCTGATAGTACCTCATTCCCTCGGTATATACTCTTTCATACCTAGATATTTTTCAGATTGCAGGATAACTATGGTCAGTATCAGCTTGAGTTGGTGCACTTCTGTATTGTAAATACAGTCTGGGGATTCGCAAAGAAATTTTAAATCAGTAATAATAATAAATTTTGAAACAGCTTCATTTGAAACACCAATATTTTACAGTTTTATATCTCAATAGGTTACCATGTTAAATTTTCATAAAACTTATTACTCTCATTCTAATTCAACAAGAAGTTGTGCAGCAAACTATCACACATGGAATTTAAATCAAAGAAATGAATGTAGCATATCAATAAATTAATTCTTTTATATATGGGTATGACAATACTAATGAATTACTATACCTAAATAATAATAATAACTTCTATAATGGATACAGGAATCTAATCTCAATTACATCCATTATAATAAACATTACAAACAATAACAATGGATGACAATACATGACCATTTGGAAAAATCGGACTAGCCAGAATTCGAACCCAGGACCTTGGGATTGGAGTGCTAGTGAACTAGCACGCTAACCACTCCACCACCATGGCCAGTAGGGAATTATAGCTCCACAAAATGTTATAGGATAATATACTCCCCTTATGTGCAAATTGTGCTTACTTGAGCACAAAATTTTCTTCATTGGGAAATCCACTCCATTTTGAGATATAACTGAAAATTTCATTTATATAATACTCTCTACTCAGCAGTTAAGTAGGCATAGACGAACTGAGAAGGTTAACATTGAATCCCAGCTCTTGACAAAGCTCATAGAGTAGTTTTCAGCTCCAAAAATTACCTCTAAAGACAGACAATAAAAAAGAAACTTCCCCTTTTCGGCAAATAAGACCTCTGCAGCTTTTCTTCCTCCACATTTATGATTTTTGCCTCAGAAATGTTTAGATAAAGGATATACACAATGTAGCAGCATTTAGATGAAAATCTCTGGTGGCCAGCATTAAATATGCCAACAAGAACTTCTATAAAAAGCCACATTATTTCCAGATCACTGTTATATAGGATGGAAGAGGCAAGGAGTTATAAAAATATTCTAA
This sequence comes from Ladona fulva, assembly GCA_000376725.2. NCBI lineage: Eukaryota > Metazoa > Arthropoda > Insecta > Odonata > Libellulidae > Ladona > Ladona fulva. The sequence continues at coordinate 387,787 of KZ308230.1, read as the reverse complement.
AATCAGAACAATTCATAAAAGAATTATTAAATGAAATGAATAAATTTTTTGTAGCATAATTCATAAGTTTTGACAAAATACAGTGAGGATAATCTCTAATTATCTTCCATTCAAGTATTTACCATTTTAGAATGAGGGTATGGAAAAATTGTTACCTTTAAGTTGAAAGACTGTTTGAATTGAAATGGTTTTAGAGAGGTTTCTCTTCCAACAAAGCTAACAACTCACATTCAATGCCTTTGCCTGATTTCTATCCTGCTCAAGTTATTTGATCTTTCCCAGAATCATCAACTTCTGGGGAATTCCAGAAATCTACCTCTTAAGTATGAATATAACTTTTATATTAGAGAAAATACAAGGAGGAATGGGTAAATTATCGGGTGCAATGGTTTTCTAATATTGATTTTTCCCTAAACCCAAAATTTATCATTTACAACCAAGTTAGATTCCCCAGAGTTGCAAGATTTAGAACAGTTCAGCTTCTGCATTACTTGAGATACATTTTCTCTTTTGTGCAATACTCCACACTACAGAAGCATGAAGATATAATGCAAGAGTTCATGAGATAAGGAAGATAATATCAGATTGACAGAATCTTCAATAAACTTAAACCCTTAATGGCTAAATATTTAGCCCCCAACTTTTACCCTGTGTGATCAAATTCTTTCATTCTTCATATGTAAGTAATTAACTTAATCTAGAAAGTACCTTATTTTACAGCATATATGACCCTGAATTATCCTAAATCTTAGCTCAAAAACATCACCTAGTCTTACATGTAAAAGTTCAACCCTTACAGGTTGGATATAACTCTATTTGGCTCCACTGAAAAAGAAATTTTAACTAAAGTTAGTGCAGTGCTGCACTTAGTGTAGTAGTAGAAATTCTTTTTAAGTGCTTAGAGAGCTAAGGTCATTTCCCATGTGAGCCACAACCTGGCATTGAACCCAGAACCACTTACAGTCAACTGCATTACCAACAAGACTATCCAGAAGTCCAACATCACCTACTCTTGGAACGCATCTTACATACCATAAAATATGGTAATACACATAACTTTTATGGTTTGTTGCCAGGTGGTTGTAATTAATTCCTTTGTTAATCCACAAAAGTTTGTAAGCACAGTTATAAGTTAATTAAATCAACCAACTTAGGAGATGGTTGGTGGCTAAATATTTAGAAAAACAAACGTCCTTTAAATTATAGTAGTTTAGTAGTAAATATTTTCATTACTTGTGAAAATATTGTAGAAGCATTCATTGCAAAACGTTTCTGCTATGAAGATTTTCCAGATTCATATTTCTACTTGATAGTATTCTATTTAATTGTTAGTACTATTAAGTTTTTCTCTTCTCTGGTCCCATATTTTAAGCTAACAATCCTAAATTAATTTATTCCTGAGCTTGGAATGATCCACTCTATTAACACTTTTTCTGACTTTAACATTAATGGACAGCTATGTATAAAATTCAACTATTAAAATAAACAATTAGCTAAAGCAATATTTACAGCTAATTAGTGATTCCATTTAATTGGAGCTGAAGGATGTAGAACACAAGATAATGAATGAAAACATTTTAAATTTCAGAGTAAACAATAAAACCATCTCTAAAAGAAGTCCATGGTTTTATCTGAAAAAAGCTAATCAACAGTCATTGGTAGCTACATGAACTTGCTACCTGAATGCATCAATAATTTGCCTACTGTGAATTCCTGAGGCATAACATTTAGTAGATATTCACTCTTAATTCAAAATCCTTAAGAGATAATCATAAGCTCCTCAAGTGAAAAGCACAGCTGAAAATTCCTTTACTGAAAGTAAGAGCTACCACTTCATTGTACGAGAAATTTAATTCAATGCTCTCCACAGTAACTTAAGTTCCCCTTACAAAATCGAAGTTTTTATTCCTTCATTGTCCAGGGTGATCAGGAAAAATAAAGTCTGAGCAACTACATGTATCTTTTGGAATTTATTAAATGTTATACATGTGAATAAAAAAATTAAGAACGTGGTCTTTCTTTCTTCTCTTTGTAGAGGGCAAGGAGTGAAACGTTGGCCACTTTGACTACCTTGAACCTGACACCTGAAAGAATAAAAAAACATGTTAGACCTCTCAAACAAACAATCTCTAACATTCTACATACAAAAGGAGTAAGGGGAATAGGATCAGGCTGTTTGTATTAGATCGATCGTCTGGATTAACTTTAAGCATGAGACATATTAACAAGTTCTTAGGTTGGCTACAGTTAATACAACAAAAATATCAATACTCATGAGTGATAAAATGAAAATAATGAGAATCCGAAAACTCTCCTGGATGCTCCTTTGTTTAATGTCTCACCCAAATATGCAATTTCACCAAAAGCAAGTACTCACATAGATGTCAAACAAATTGTGCAGGAAACGTTACCAATCTCATTTTCCGTCATTTGTTAGATTATTACTTTAAGAGAATCAAAATTTACATCAAAACTACCAAAAGGCCAAAAATTCTCTCAAAACTACCTATGACCCAGTATTATATCCTAAAGTAATGAATGCGATATGTATACTACATGCGTCCGCTTCGTAATGATTTTAAAACAATAGTTAAGGGACTTTGAGACGAAATCTAATAATTAAATCCTCAATCGGCAAATAAAAATTAATAAGTAAATAATGAAATGAAAATATGAATCAATGAATAGATTCTAAACTTCAAAACTTACCGGGAATATCACCGACAGCGTGACCCTTACGACCGAATCCTGCCACTAATACTTCGTCATTCTCTTCAATGGAATTCAAGGAACCGTCCCTGGGAACGAATGCTGTAATCTTCTTTCCATTCTTAATAAGTTGTACCCTAACACACTTTCGAATAGCAGAGTTCGGCTGTTTGGCTTCCACACCACTGAAGCAAAAGATTAAAAAAAACATGAATCTTAAACTTTGGGGGGGTTCTTGCACACAATCGGATTAAAATACTTACACTTTTTCCAGCACAATTCCCTTGGCGTGAGAAGCTCCCGCAAAAGGGTTAGCCTTCCACCTTGAACCTAAATGTGCTTTCTTATAGTCCTTGTCAGCCCACCTCTGCTCACGTCGGTGATTAACATGTTTTCTTGCAGTTCTCAGACCACGAGGTTTACCTAATAAAACATTATTCTTGCATGAAAAAGAGTTTTAGAAGCAAATGCTACAATGCAAGATTTGATTCGCTCTCCGTGACCACGCGGAACTTTGTTGTTAACCACATGGAAGAATTCGTTTACATAACCCGTTATTTAATTAGTAAACTAATTCACATATTAAGCTATGAAATTTACGTATAAATTTCATAGACATAGCCGAATCAAATCGAGAAAAATTATCAACTCTATTTGGCACATATTCTTACCCATTTCGCCACGAGGTTACTTCCTGCCGGAGAGAATAACGAGGGCTGATCTCGCGAAGTCCGAGAATGGAGAATATTCGACAGTCGACCAATATCGATGCAATCGATACATCCGTGTCGTACATTCTGCTATCAGTCATATCTTCAGTGCTATAGGCGCGATAATTGAAATTTTGTGATGAAAGGAGGGTGGGATTATCTGGGATTCGTTCAAATAAATGCTAAGTCAAATATGGAATTTCATTTAAAAAGGTCATCTCTTATAGGCTTACTTTACTATCTCCATGAGCTTCTTGTAAGCATTTACTCGTTTCATATGATTTTTATTTCCGTTTGAATATCATTGTTCATTCCTCTTACCTTCAAAAATCATTTCTTTTTTTAATGCTTCAACGACTTATGCCTTTGGTTAATTATGTATTATAATTAAATCAGTGATTTTTTTATCAGGAACGTAAAAACTAACGAAGCAAGACTTGGAGTCTTCTCATGGTAGACTTCTGTTAAGACTAAATAATTTATTATATTGTAGCAGAAACGATCAAGTTAACGATAAATTTTATACAGGTAGATGCAAGTTCCTTACAGTAATAAAGTTGCAAAATGGTTTCAATGTGTAAACTAACTGAAATTAGTAATTCTGGGTCACTGAATTTAGTTAAAAACCCATTACTGTACATACTGCTTACATTTTTGGTCGCCTCTACAACTGTAGTTGCCTCTTGATTCTAAGTGTCAGGTGAGGAAGTTTTTGAGTTACGGAAAAAATGAAAATCTGGAGAATAGTGGAGAAATCTCAATAATTTATGGTGCAGATCTCCATGTTCCTATTGTTGATAAAATTTTTTTTGGGCTGGGGCATTGTCTTGGTGAGAACTAAATTTTCATTCAAAGCACATCTTTTCTCATGAATTATTTCATTCAAATTTGGTTAAAAGAATAGGCTACCCTTCAGTTGTTGCTCTTCCTTTTTCACTATAGCCAATAAAAATATCATCTTCAGCCTCCCAAAATACAGATGCCTTGACCTCTGCAGATGATAGAAACAACTTCGCTTTTACCTGCCATAAGACCACCAGCTGCTGTCCAATGTTGTGATTCCAGAGTATGATGTTGAATCAAAGTGTCATCAATTGTAATTAATTAATGTTCAAAGACAGTTCTATCTTTGCTAAAAAGCATATCTTAATTATTGAAGGAAAAGAATCCCCATAAACTTTTATAATTTCAATAAAATCGATATTGTTAGGCGTGACTTCGTGGAAAGCCATAATGCAATGTAAGTCCAATGCAATTAGCCAGAAGATGTAAGTAATCTTACGAAAACGGTCACAGCAGAATAAATTTTAGTGTGGAAAAGTACTAAGTCTTTGCTTTCATTGCTTTATAATTTCATTTGGTGTCAATCCCTCTTTCACAAAGAACCATATAACAGCATGATACTCAATTTCATCCATTTTAAATAGTATACCCAAAATTTTTGCTTCTAAATTTTGCAGTAATTAACTCCTTCACTTGCAATTCTCTCTCAATAAACTCTTATAAGTCTATGACAAATACACCTACAAAAGAAAAATGAATCTTACTAATAATGATGAAAAGTATGGAAAACCAAGGATAGTGCTGGAAGCTATATTCTATAACATATTTAATTTTTATGGTCAATTATCTATTGCTTATATCTTGAGTCAGTCGCCATCTTGGTTTCTTAGTAATGAAAAAATGGCATTTATTTTTCATTAATTGATTGATGATCTCCTTGCAGTCAAACAAAGATAGTTGACCTGTTCAGTAACTAATAAAAGCATTTAGGTGCAGAGATTCAGCATGTATGTTATTTACATAGAAATTGTCGTGATTAGAGTAAATATTATTGGAAATGGTAGGGCAACAGCAACTTGAATGAAGCTGGGCTACTGGCTTTAAAGAATGCAATTCTCAAAAAGAGAAGATCATGATAGGGTTTGTAGGATTGAGTGTAAACCAAATATTTAATGATAGAGGGCTCTTGTTGCCTTCTCTTATCACTGTGCAGGGCTACCCATTCAAATGTGCAGTCAACTTATGAGAGAGTTCAAAGTGGTCTAGAATTCAACTCCATTTTAGCAGGAAAATTCTCACTTAAAAAGAATCTGCATTTATCCCCCATTCATTACAATTCTGAGAACTAAGAAAACAGGAACAGAAAACCAATGAATGTTTACGGCACTGGAAAGTGAATAATGGTTATATAAAAGTAAATGTGGTTAGAACAGATATAATCCTGTATGACAGTTGGTCTACTGAGAAGGTGAACTTCTTTAGGAAAGTTCGCAATAACCCAATTGACCCAACAACCCAAATGATAACAACCCAATGTAACTTCGATCTTGTTTTTCTTTTAACCTTAAGGTATAACTAACCTATCAGACCTTTCACTAAACTGGAAGGAAAATGAAAGGTCTTCATTTACAAACAATTAAATGAAATTTTGTAACAAAAGAAACTACTTTAATTACAATGTAAAAACAATAAAAGCTACACAAACATGTCATCATACAAGTTCTTAATGAAACACACATGTACATGGATTTTTGCGTGAGCATGAAAATTTGACAACTAAGGTTAAAGCTAAGTACTTAATGTCTCTTTTAATTGACTTAAGTCATCAATATATCACAACCACTGTCATCAAATCAACTGGTTATGAAAAATAATTTCATAACCTTTTGGACCCAAAAAGAATTAATAAATCAATCAAATTGGTGAACAGTTTTTCTTCCTCATTCCAAAACTGTAGAACATTGCCTAAAAAGCCAACCTGTCTACTGCTTGTCCATTTCAGTCACAAGTTCAAACCACTGCCTTAGTGCATCACTTAATACACCAGGTAGAGCATTGATATTTCTTAGAATGAGGTAAAATGGGAATGGAAAATTATCCAAGTACGATGATATTCCCAACATTTTTCCATCCTTGAAAATTGGCATGCGAATGTCCATGATTGAGTCCTATTAAAAAGAAAATTAAGAAGAAAATTATAACAAAAAAATAATTTAGAACAAGAAGCACCAATGAGCATAAATAACAAAGGCACTAATTATTGATGGTAAAATTTCCAGTCATCATCATTAACAATGAGTAAACAATTCCTAATAATTCACCCTAGAAAGCTTGAATATACAATTCTTGTAAGTAAGACTATAAGTCAGAGAAAAGAGTTTATGTTACTTCAACAACTCTCACATAAAAGGGAGGTAAACAGGTGAGCATGTAATAAATAAAAGTATTCCATAAACTATGAAAAGAAAGATTATAACTGCAGTTTATAAAATTGTATTTATGTAGAATGCTCGGTCAATTAAATTACATTCAAAGAGTTCTGTGAGAATGATATCCTCAAGATTGCATGTCAATAAATTTGAATGAGGTAAGAGAAATGAAAGGGAAAAACAAATATATTAATTATAAATCTTTAAAACCAAACAAATTACAATGAAAGGCATTAATTTCAAAATTCTGCCATGATGGCAATAGTTGATTAAGAGTTTATGAGCAGCTGTTTTATTAAATTTCAGTCTAACAATCTATGAAATTCAAACAGAAGCCAGAAACTATAACCAGATTAGTTCAAACAAAAGGGTGTAAGTGCTTATACTGATTGAGAGTTCAATTAACGATTTTGATCAACAGACTATATAAAAGAATGGGAATGCTAATTTTTTATATTTTGATCTCTCAGTTAACCATCTTCAGAGTAATATGAAGATGGTTCCCTGAGGGTGGCTACAGAGTTTGTGGCTTAAATGTTGGTGGATATTGCCTAGATCACCTGACTGAGAACTTGAGAAGAATTTCTGCACATCATCCACCAGGAAATATCCAAATTTTTTCTCAAATATCTAATTTATGAGTTACGATTAAAAAGACACCAAAGAAAATTTTCCAATTTAAAATTTACAAAACCAACCTTGCTTTCTGGATTATCAATTATAACAAATACAGTANAATCAGTGAATAACGGACTAAAGGCGTCAGGTTATACAAGGATGCACAGTCTTTAAAAGTCATAATTTGTCAAGTTATCCAAAGAAGATGAATGTGACTGAAATGTAAGGCAACAATGTACATACATGGGAAGGACAAGGGAAGGCGGTGGGTTAGAAAATAATGGTTTGAAGACACCAAAGAAAATTTTCCAATTTAAAATTTACAAAACCAACCTTGCTTTCTGGATTATCAATTATAACAAATACAGTAAATATCCCAGCATCTTGGGCTCTTCGAACAGCATTTTTCACTTTATCAGATCCTTCATTCCAGACACCTCTACCATCCGACACAATAACCATCAACTGAGCTACACCTACACCTGGAGAACATGAAGATTTACTCCCACATAACATAGATGTCGCAGTTTCCATCAGGTTACCCATCAATGTCTTTTTCTGGTCAAATGAAAATTGTTGTAGCAGTCTAGAGGAGGAGAGAATTTACAAACATTTTGTAAATAATCAATTTTTCCTAAAGGAAATCAACATTATGCTACATTAAACTTCATCAGTCAAAATCAATAAAACTGATGAGAATGAACTTTCTCTGATATAAAATTTCCTTGTTGTTCATCACTACCTCATGATAGAACTTTAAAGAGCCATAAATATAACATATTTATAGGATATTTAGTTAGTTATTTATTATTTATTTATTTCATTAGATTCAAAAACAGTCAATAAGACCTCGTACATTGAATCGTAACAAAAATCATGTTAATATGTAAACATAATAAATCATTGCAAGTTGGTCAGTGGACCAGGTGGCAATGGTCAATGCAATGATATTTGTGATTAAGCAAATTTCAGGGTGCAAAATCACACCAGAATTAGCAGCTCTATATGTCATAACAGTAATGAATTAATAATAAGAATAAAAACATGACTGACTGAACTTATACATGTTAATAATAGAATCAAATAACTCAAAAAAAATACATTAGCACATATTTTGATGAAGCCCTATCTGCCAAGTATTTAATTTATAAAAGCTTTATATTGTATTACCTGGCTCCACTGTGTTCACTGAATGGCTCATGCAATGGATGAAGAACTTTTACTGATTCCCCAAAGCTAACTACAGCAAGTTGACCAGCCTCAAGTAAGGTCAAGGCTCTGGAAACTAGAGCCAAAGACTCAAAAGCAAGCTGAAATAAAATTTGAGAAATAAAAATCAGCATACTGCCATTCCACTTCGTGCAACAAAAATTAACTCATAAAACGTAATCTTTCAGATTATTTATAATTTTTTTCTTTAAGCAAACTATTTCTTAACTGCTCACCTCCTTTGAATGATTGTCAGCCATGCTAGATGAGTCATCAATGGCTAATACTATTTGATACTCTCGTTTTGAAGGCTTTGTTCTCCTCAACCATATCTTATCCTTCCGGAACTGACTTGCAATATATGGTATTACCTAAGAATCAAGGTTATACATTTATGAAAATGTTTTAAGAGAGTTAGTTATATTATAACTCAAACCATTGCCATCCATGACTAATAAGAGCACAAGTTAAGAATTTGATCATAAACATGATTAAACTTATGATGGTAATCACGTAAATACACTACATATGTAAATATTACACTTAATTAATATTACAATGCATCACTTAAAAGAGATTTTGGAATTAATTATTGAATATTTCTCAGGAGAGTCGTGGGTTGAATACAAGAAAAAGTTGAGTGCATGACATGCATTTAAGGAATTTTTCTAATCATATCTCAATTAATTTACATACCTTACGCATATTTATACGTCTGCCAGTTCTGTAATCTCCTCTTAATCGAGACGCATGAGTTGGTTCTAACACAAGCCTAAGCTGTTCACTGAGATCTCTGGAAAGACTTTCAGTGAGAACAACAAAGTTTTCCCAGGTGGATAAAGCTTCATCTCCAGCTGGTGGCTAAGGTAGAATAAAAGATTTAAGACATTAATGTAAGTACTACAGAAAGTAATAATATCTTTGCAGATTCATACATTTCATATTTCTTTTTTGAATTAATTTATTCAGGTTATTACAAACACAGAGAATGAAAGGAGAAAAAATTAACCTGAATGTCCTATGTAATTCTAAAATTAGAGTATTTTAAATCTTTGATATCATCATCTGAAAAGCTTGCACAATTAGGCATATGTTTTCTCTTTCTACCACGTTTAACAATAATAAACCAATGATCAAAGCAGAATCTGAATATTTCAATTACAAAGAAAAGATTTTTTTAAACAATATGAATATATTCTAAACAACAGAATCAAAATGAAAGATAAATTTCTACAGCATACTTTAAAAACAAGCTACCAAAATTAAAACATAAAAATGCATACATAAATTGAGTACCTAAGATGTAATAGAAAAAGTTCCTCATAGAAAATTTTTAAATATTGCAAATCAAACAAACCTGACTCCACTCTGCTAATTGCTGCTCTAACTTTTTACGTAACTCTTCAGGATTTTCCATAGAAACTTCAAGTTTATGATCAAAGGCTGAGGGTAGTGTGTGGAATGATGATTCTGCACCTCTTTGCACATTAGCTGTGGGAACAACTTCTCCCTCAACTTCTGCTTTCCCCTCTGCTCTTCCTTCTCCTTTCTGGTCATCTTCCCTTTTGGCCTTGTTTCTTTTCTCATTTTCACTTCCTTCCATTTCTTCTGACTTTTGCACAGGAGGATTTTCTTCATCTACAACTACTGGCTTGTCTATAACAAAGAAAAACATTTATCCTAGATGTTTCAACCAGCTTTGTTTCAAGGATAAGGGAAAGGTGAACAACTTAGCAAGGAAGAGATGTGTGGCTGAAACCAAAGGAATAACAGGTGTGAAAAATAGCGACTGGGATTCAAACCCAGATCCCCTCTTTCCAGGCAGGTATTCTAAAATTATTCAGCTCAAAAAAGCATTCCAAACAGTGTGGAAATGACATGGCATGGTAGTTCAGTGGTTAGAATACCTGCCCGGAAAGTCAGAGACTGGTTTTGAGTATCAGTCACATCACTATTTTTCACGCCCATTATTCCTCAGCTTACTTTCATCTCAAGAAAAGAATTTTACAAGTGAAACCTGTTTTGAATCAGTGAATAACGGACTAAAGGCGTCAGGTTATACAAGGATGCACAGTCTTTAAAAGTCATAATTTGTCAAGTTATCCAAAGAAGATGAATGTGACTGAAATGTAAGGCAACAATGTACATACATGGGAAGGACAAGGGAAGGCGGTGGGTTAGGAGATAATGGTTTGTAATATAGGGGAGGGGTTAGGAAATGGAAATTCATTGACAATGTTTGAAGAAGAATTCTTCACGATTTCATAAGTTTCTAAGGCGTCAAGTCTAACACTTTTATTGTATAGGTGAAGAACTGTCATTTTAATGTCACTTGAATGTCCCTTCATAAGCAAGTGCTGGCTAAAATGGGAAGCAGAAGGGTTGTTATAAAGGAAGGCATGTTTACGTTCTTTTTGTCTCTCAACGAAAGACCTTCCAGTCTGGCCAATATAAAATGCATCACAGTCGTCACATTCAAGTTTATACACACCACTTCTGCTACACGCATCAACAGGGTCTTTACAATTCACTAATAACTCTTATAGTTTGGGACCCGTCTTGAAGGAGCATTTGAACCACTCGGGGAAACTATTAAACACGGAGTAAGACATCTTACCCAAGAATTTGAGGGAACACCATTGCTTATCATTGGTTGACTTGGATACACGGAAAATTTGATTAAAAGCTATTTTCTTCTTCTTATGTTTTATAATATTGTCCACAATATCTGGATTGAAGCCGTTTGCATCAGCAATAGATTTCAAGATGCTAACTTTCTTATTATAATTCGTCACAGAGAAGGGTACACTTAATAGCCAATGAACCATGCTGTGATAAGATGCCAACTTATGGGAGATGGGATGAAAAGAATTACTACTGATGGTGGTGTCAGTATAGCATGGTTTCCTGTAAATGGAGAACTCATGGCATTCATTGACTAAGGTAATATTGAGATCTAAATAAGGGAGGCTGCCATTGATACCTTTTTCCATGGTGAATTTAATTTTACTGTGGATGGAGTTAAGAAATTTGAAAAACCGGTCCAGGGTGCATTCAGTACCAGTCCATACACAAATGACGTCATCGACATATCTATACCAATAAAGGATTGGTTTCACTAACTCGGAATTCAAACTAAATAATGTCTTTTCAAAATTATCCATATAGGTATTGGCCATGAGAGGCGACAACGGTGAACCCATGGCCAAACCACTTTTTTGTTTATAGTATCTGTCTCTAAGAGGTTCAATGGTGATGTCTATGGCTTTGTTGCAGGGGCACACTAGTGAATAGGTTTGTGACATCAAAGGACACCAGTATCGCATTTTTGGGCATGTTGAGAACTTTAATTTTCTCCGTTAACTCTAAAGAATTCTTGAGGGAGAACATGGGTAATAATTTAGACAAATCCTGAATCAACACATTAAGTTTGGTAGACAGATTGTATGAGGGAGAATTGATAAATGACACAATAGGTCTAATCGGCATATCGGGTTTATGTATCTTTGGGAAGCCATAGAATCTAGGGGCGATTGGATTCATCACAATGTACTTGTAGTTTTCACTGTTGTTGATGTTGGTGACCTGACGGAGGGCTTCTCTAATTTTCCTCTGGTAAGCAGGAGTGGGATCGCGGGGGACACATTCTATTTCTTCGTTGTCGATTAAATCCAAACATTTGGCTTTGTAATCTGATTTATTCATTACCACAACACAGTTTCCTTTGTCTGCTTTCTGAATCATGATGTTTTCCGATTCGAGCAATTTCTGGATATCTCAGGCGGTACGTATCCATTGAAGATTGTGGGTAACTTTAGGGCGAGCATTGAACTTCGATGTGGAATGAGTGATTGAGTCCGCTACACGTTGTTTAGATGGGAGGTCAACTCTCCATAGGGCTACTTCACAGTCCAAAGAAAAGGTCTTTAAGTCCTTACTATTGGGGATGCGCAAAGGAGCAAATTTCAACCCTTTGGCGAGGAGTGTATTACCCCTGACTCTGTATCGTTCACTTTTAACAATACTATTACTACTACCAACAATAAAATAGACTACATGTATGTAATATAAATTTGGACTTAACACAAAATACTCATATATATATTCACGATAAAAATATTACAGACCTTCTTGCATGGCTAAATCTTCCTCCTCATCAATATTTTTGTCAGCTTCTTCTTCTTCTAAATTAGGTGTGGGCTGCAGCTTAGCCTGATCCTATGTCAAAAACATAGAAAAACTATAAAATACACACAATGTATCATGTAATTATATAGATTTAAGCAATCCAAACTTTCCTCTTGAATGGATACAAATCCTAAGGAGGCTCATTTAAAATTATAGAAACTACTCATATCACACAATTAAATGAAAGCAAATATTTCATGATGCGACAGATGTTCAAGTAACAATTATGTTCCGTTAGACTATTAATGCAATTGGGTTTCTAACCTCAGTGGCTGCATCCAATGTCTGTGCCTCTGACCTTTGCTTAGCCTCTTTAATATGCTCATACATCTCATTCTCTTCACCTGACTTCTGCTCCTTCTCTTCCTCAACACTTTCTTTTTTAGATTCCTCTTCTGAGCCTTCTTTCTTACTTTCTGTCTCAACAGTCTTGAGTTTTTTCTTAAGAGGCTCCTTGACTTCTCCTATAAACCAATAAATAAATTTATTACTCTTATTTAACATTTATTAATCACATTAAAATGATTACATTTAACATTTTACTGCCAAATCAATTATGATACACAGCGCTTTGCCAATTGATAAGATGGCAGGGTAATTTTCCTAGAAGCTCTTAAATGAAGTGAAAATAGATTTTAACTATTCATTTCTTAATACAAGATGTTTCACTCACAAATGAATATGTATTTATGTTAACAGATCCTTTGTACTCTCTTTCTGTCTTGTGTTATTTCAACAAAATTCAAGTAAAATGAAAGGAAAATAAGTAAAAGGTGCTATACTACTTCTTGCATAGGGAGGCAATATGACAAATATTTAGAGAGTCCCTAATCTGGAACTGAATTGAAAGCGGCCAATTATAATACATGTGAGTCTATGTGTGCACCTGTGTATTAAATCAAATTTAGTAATTAATAGGTGAATTACCTATAAGGGTGCCTATGTAATTAAATTATTACAAATTAGAGCAATTAATAATATAACATGATGTTTCAACCAGCTTTGTTTCAAGGATAAGGGAAAGGTGAACAACTTAGATTACATTCAAAGAGTTCTGTGAGAATGATATCCTCAAGATTGCATGTCAATAAATTTGAATGAGGTAAGAGAAATGAAAGGGAAAAACAAATATATTAATTATAAATCTTTAAAACCAAACAAATTACAATGAAAGGCATTAATTTCAAAATTCTGCCATGATGGCAATAGTTGATTNTTGCTCATCGACAGCCAATTGTTATCTCTGAAATCAGAAAATGACAAACACTGCTAGAGTTCAACTTCATGGATGAAAATTATTTCGATACAACTCATACTAGAGCTGAAAATTTAAATTTCTATAATTAAGTTTATTAAAATTTTTAATCATCGGCATCTTGAGAGACAGACAGACATAAATTTTCATATTTATTGACAGCAAAGGAATATCTAATCAACTTATCTACATACATATATCTATCATCCTAGAGAGTTATTATATTTCATTGTACATACTACTTAATTTCTTTTTGGGAGAAAAATATTTCTCTAGATAACAGCTTGTTTCATAATTAAAGTGATTCATAAATAATTTGAGAAGCTCAAAACATAGGTTTATATTGATGTGGTACTAAAACATATGCCATAAAAGTCATTATAATGACACAATTAAACACAAAAAGAAGAATTGAAGATATTGAAGAAGTCAGCTGCTCTACATACAGCTTTTAAACTTGCATCAACTTTTTTTCCAAGATAGATAGATAGTCTACAGCATCAATCTGCACAATACTCAATCTAGACCAGCATTAAACTTCAGTGAGCATAAACTGATGAACAATATAAGCCCAGTACTTACCCAATGTTCTCTTACTATCCAATTCTCCAGGCTTTCTCCTCCTCTTCTTCTCTTCTTTCTCAACTTCTTCTTTCAATGACTGCTCTCTCTTCACACTTGCATCTTCTGTCTCGCCACCATGACCTTGCTTTTTCTGCTCCTCCTGAGCTAATCCAACTCCATGTTTCTCTGCACTTTCTTCCTCATTCTTACCTTCCTCCATGTTCAACTCCTCTTGAGTGCTATCGGTTTTGTCTTTAGACCCTTCTTTGGGGGCATCACTAGCACTCTCAACTGGCACAATGCTTGGTCTGTCGTCAGATGGCTTTGCTTCTTCTTCTTCCTGCTTTTCTTCCACCTTTTCATCTTCATCCCCATTTTCATCTTCCTTCATTTCAGGTTCTTCCTCATCTCTTCTCCCTTCTCCTCTATCATGTTCGTCTTCCTCTTCCTTCCCCTCTTCATCAATTTCCATCTCTTCTGACTTGTCTTGTTTAAGACCATCCACATTTGGACCTTCCTCCTCGTCTTCACCTTCTCCCTCATCTCCCTCAGGCTCTTCTGCTACCTTTTCTTCTTCTTGCTGAGAGGCTTCATCTTCATGATCCTCATTCCCGTCTCCCACCAGTTCTGTGAGGAAAATTTAATCAAATTATTCCAAGGAAACTATCAATTATGTCTTTTATAAGTTAATTGCCCTACGAGTATTTTTATGATGCATTAGGTGAGCAGCCTTGTGGTTATCAAAATAGAGATCAACATCAACAAAAAGAATAATATCGGCCCTAGTTAATTCCACAAGAAGTATTTTGCTTAACCCAAAGGGAGATACAATACTCAAATTCTCATATGAAAATGAAGATNCAAAAGCAGAAAATGAATATATTTACGTAATTATTTTGTATACTAGTTTACATCAAAATTCTATAATACAAAGGTTTGAAATTGTTAAAATAATGCAATAAAATAATTTAATTAGAGCTAAAATGATGAAACAGGGCAATATTTACTTACATGAAGGTTTTTCAACAAATCCTGTTTAGGAATAATGTAGTTCTCACCACTTTTTCCTAATGATTTTATCTTGAAATTTATGGTACTGTTGCCAAACATAGGAAATATGCCACCATTAAGTTCTAGACAATTATAAGAAAATATTCTGTAAATATAGGAAATTTATTTCTACAGACATAGCACAGACATCACGCCATCTATTCAACTAACACAAGCATTTAGATTATAAATAACAAGTTCTATATTAATAGAGACAAGACATACTCTAGCACCTGACAATCAATCAGAATGACAAATATTCCAAACAGAAGAAATTGGTGAAAATTGGAGAAAAACTGAACTTAGAGCAAAATTCTAAAAAATAATACTTAATTTGAAGCTCAGATGTCATGATAACTTTAATTCTATGCAGAGTGTATGTATTTTCAAGATATTGTCCATGAATAAATAAAAGTAATGTAGAGCACTGTCAATAAGTAATAGTGTACTGATCATCCAATAAATATGAATTAACAGCAATTCAGTTCACCTTAAGGTCTTTATCTGCCTTCTCTTCTTTCTCTTTGCCTTGTTGATGAGCACCTTCAAGCTGGTCTTCACTTTCCAGTTTGTCAGAGGCCTCCTTGGCCTTTTCATCTCCATCTTCTGCATCACCAAGTCCCATACCTTCACTTTCCTCCCACTTCCCATCCCTTCCACCAGGTCCATCTTCCTTACCTTCTTCAGCATCATCTAGACCTCGAGGTATGCAGAACCCACGTGTTGCAAGGTCAGAGAAAAGAGCAAGGAGCACAGAGAGAAGTTTACTAGTGGTACGATAGGAAACTGTTAGCTGAGTAACCACAAACTGTGCTAGCAAAGAAAGCTGGTCTAAAGCTGGGAGGCAGGATAAGACCATCCTGTAAAAATAGAATTAAACAATTTGTAAATAAAATTTGCTTAACCCAAAGGGAGATACAATACTCAAATTCTCATATGAAAATGAAGATATAATAAGAGAATTAACCAGGTTCTGGAGAGAGAAATTTCTATTAGTTATAATCAAAAACAAAATTATAGCAAGAAAATAATTTACTATCAACAAAGTTAAGTTTATCAAGAAATTTGACAATTCCCCTTCACATTTTCTGGCAGTGATGAATCTGAAGACTTTATAGAGAGAGTACTTAATGTATCTTACCTTTCATTTTATCTATATCAAAGGGATTCTCTTCATCACCTCCCTCTTTGTCTTTGGCTTCCCCATCATCCAACTGCAAGTCATCAGGCAGATCTAAAGCTTCAGGCTCAGGCAAAGGCTCTTGGTTTCCATGATATGGATCCACCTACAAATAAAAGCAAAAAATTAGTTTCCTTTAGAACAGACTGAAATTTGGTCAAAATGAGAACTTTGGTCAAAAATTGATACAAATTCATCATCCACAAATAAGTGTGTTGAAGATAGAATGTAAATTAGCCATTTCTATTGTGACAAATGGTGATAAATAGTAAAACTGAAGAATTAAATTTAACATTCAAAAGTTCTAATCATTAGCATAAAAAGTTGAATACCTGGGTTTGAAAGTTAAATACCAGCATCCCTTTCACATCTCTATCTTTCACTTCCATTTACCCTAAACATTAAGACATTATCTTTCATTACAATTTAAGGGATATGCATAACACTGAAAGCCAACAACTCAAAATTGTGCCAAACACAGAAACACTTCAAGACATCTTCAATAACCAAAAGTGACTTTTCAATAATAATAAGATAAGAAATACAGTCTACTATTTTCACTGTAAGTGAAGGATGTATCAATTATTTCAATTCTGTAGCAAATGAGATAAGACAAGGAATGGGATTTTAAGTACTTGGTACCATAAGGCGTGCATCTATGAAAATTCCCAAGGAGAAATGGACATGAGTCTGATTTTCTGGAAAGAAAAGCCCCATTCAATACATTAAAATTCTTTCCTACTATTTATCGAAATTATTAATGTAATCACTGAAAAGAAAACAGTTCAGCCAATAAATATGCAGCAAAAATTTCTTTTTCAAAGATAACAACTTACCTGGTCATCGTCTATCTCGCCCTTGTCTTCCATCTCATTTATGTCAGGCTTATTTTTCTTCTTATCCTCTTTCCCTTCTCCCTCCTCTTCCTCTCCTTCTGCCTTTCCAAGATTCTGATCCTTGGCCCTAAGTTCTGGCTGCTCTCCTTTGCCTTTGCTTTGGTCTTCTTCCCCATCTGATCCCATCTCTTCTCCGTCTTCCTCATCCTCTGAGTCATCACTTCCCCAAATCTGCTCATCCAGCTTTTCTGCTTCACTTCCAGTCTTTCCCATCTGCTTCTCTGCATCATCGTCATCATCTCCTGATTCACTTTCTTCATCCCCCTCCTCCTCTTTCTCTCCAAGATCCTGCAGTTTCCCCTCAAAGTCCTCTGACATTTCAACTCCAGTTTCTTCCTCCTGAATGCGAGAGATTAAACTCAATTAAGTAATATTAAATGGCAATTTTACAAATGACTACTATGGAAAAAGAAAGGTAGTGAGGTCTCCATACTTAAAAGACTAAGTTAGAATATACTTTGAAGAGAGTAATATTTAAATACAGAGGTCCCCAATCTGGTACCTACCACCCACTAGTGGGTATGTTAAGCTTTCAGGTGGGCAGTCAGTGAGGCCAAAAAGTGCAGTTATTGCCAACATTTTTTTAACCTATAACCCTCCTTTTCACTGCACAGTATAAATTTGAACATCCTTAATAATGAACTTCCACTAATAATAAATCATTAAAGATATGATGAAATAGAACATGAGGGCAATCCTAATTGCTTCAACATAACACAGTTTGCCTGTGGGCTTAAAATAGTGGTGGCTTCAAATATTATTGATTTGTTTAGTTATGATTTTCATCCATCAAATCATAGCAATAATAATAAATTAGAAGTTTATGTTTTCAAATCTAGCTACTATACCTATAAATTAACAGATGACCTGCCTTTCTAAGATTCTGCACTTAGGTCATGAAACTTTCATAGTAAGAAATTGTGTACATGAAAATTCAACACTAATTCTTACAAAATAAAGTTATCATTAATGCAGATTACTGATTTCCAAAAATATATAGAATAAGTATAAAAATTTTAAGGAAAATAAAGAAAAGATGAGTGTTATGTTTCAGCAAAAATTAATTGGTAATAGGGATAAACAATAAGGAAGAGTATTTAACATCTGCATCCACTCTTTTATCTTGAAATTTATGGTACTGTTGCCAAACATAGGAAATATGCCACCATTAAGTTCTAGACAATTATAAGAAAATATTCTGTAAATATAGGAAATTTATTTCTACAGACATAGCACAGACATCACGCCATCTATTCAACTAACACAAGCATTTAGATTATAAATAACAAGTTCTATATTAATAGAGACAAGACATACTCTAGCACCTGACAATCAATCAGAATGACAAATATTCCAAACAGAAGAAATTGGTGAAAATTGGAGAAAAACTGAACTTAGAGCAAAATTCTAAAAAATAATACTTAATTTGAAGCTCAGATGTCATGATAACTTTAATTCTATGCAGAGTGTATGTATTTTCAAGATATTGTCCATGAATAAATAAAAGTAATGTAGAGCACTGTCAATAAGTAATAGTGTACTGATCATCCAATAAATATGAATTAACAGCAATTCAGTTCACCTTAAGGTCTTTATCTGCCTTCTCTTCTTTCTCTTTGCCTTGTTGATGAGCACCTTCAAGCTGGTCTTCACTTTCCAGTTTGTCAGAGGCCTCCTTGGCCTTTTCATCTCCATCTTCTGCATCACCAAGTCCCATACCTTCACTTTCCTCCCACTTCCCATCCCTTCCACCAGGTCCATCTTCCTTACCTTCTTCAGCATCATCTAGACCTCGAGGTATGCAGAACCCACGTGTTGCAAGGTCAGAGAAAAGAGCAAGGAGCACAGAGAGAAGTTTACTAGTGGTACGATAGGAAACTGTTAGCTGAGTAACCACAAACTGTGCTAGCAAAGAAAGCTGGTCTAAAGCTGGGAGGCAGGATAAGACCATCCTGTAAAAATAGAATTAAACAATTTGTAAATAAAAAATAAAATTATGTCCCTGTAATAAAAAAATATCAACCATATGCATACATAATTTGAGTTTTCAGACCAAATTTTAAAGTAAAAATTAGGGAATGAAATTATAATTGAGTATAAATTGTAATTATGATCTTAAAAAATTTAACTAACCTTTTACAATTAAGAGACTCTGGGTTTTGGCTATCTTCATCCATTAAAATGCTTAAATCCTGGATTAGTTCTTTTAGCTCTGAAGTGATACCTCCAAGTTGCAATATCTCAACATCACTGGTAATTGATGCATTTATTTTATCACTTAAATGTCCATCTTGTATTTCCTCAGCATCATTTTCCATTTCTGCAGCATTTTCTTGAACACCTGCTTCTGCATCCTCCCTTTTTTCATCTTCTTTTTCCATTATTTTTATCGCACAGTACTTCTTAAAGAATGACTGAAATATTAACAGCACTCTCTTCAACAGAGATTCTGCATGATTTTCCAGTTGAGTATGTTGGTTAGTCCTACAACATTTTTCCTCAAGCACAACTGTATCACTTTCTACTGATTGAGATATTCTCTCATTTTCACATTTTATCGTACTTGATAAAGATGTCATCTCATTTGCTAGCCAATCAAGGGATTCTGCAGCACAAGGAAGAACCGACCCAGATGAAAATTGTCCAAACAACATTGTGCGCATCTTTTTTAATCGATCAACATATATTTCAAGGTTGTCAGATGCCTTAAGAAAAACTGCCCAATGAATTGGAGAGACCGGGAAATTTGATGTAATTTTCATTCTCTCAATGTCAGATTTCAGCTGTGTTAGGCTTGCAATAAATAATCTAATATCATTGGTGGCTGACTGCCAATGTTCATCTCCTAACACTGAATTTGATAAATGGCTATCATGTTCTTCACTCGATGAAACATTTGGTAGCTTCACTATTCTCAAACATTCACTTTCTGAGGGAGGATCAGATGGACATGCATGTAGATACAACCATATCTGTGACAGGCATATGATACTGGAGCATAGAGTATCCATGAGACGAGCCTTAAGATTTTAAGAAAACACAAAAATTAATTCAAAAGTAGATTATATACAGATAAAACGTATAAATTACTAATACAATTCACTATACAAAAGTAGGCACATTGTTCACTTTTAAATCACATCATAATTGCAATCTTTTAACATTTGAAATTAGAGTAACACAAATGAAAAGTTTTCATTTCAAAAATCTTTCTTGATTTTCTATTAACTGCTTGTTTAAATTGAAGCCTGCAATAAACAATTAGTCACTATGCTTCTCAGCAATTAATACCCAATACAATATTATGAACCCAATATAATGAACAAAATTTAAAGATAAGATTAAAAAGAAAATTTTAAACTAAAATTTCTTTAAGAATGTTCTATCATAAGATGCATCACAATGTTAAAATTTGATTTCGATATACTAGAATGAGAGGATTATGAACACAAGAAGACTAAATAAAAATTAAGATTCCCCTTCCAATAATCAGTTTATGTTACAAAATGAAACAAAAGGGTGCAAGTAAAATATGCATTTATTCAATTTTAGCAAAATTTAGAACGGATTGAACAGTGTGTTACAGTAGATAACAACCAATAAAATCATTGAAAACTATTTTAATTACTTCTAACACTGATACTGAAGGATGGCCAATTAAATGTAATGTGAATTATGAATTAGTCTCAAGGATAGAGGACTAAAATATAAAAATGGGGTATGAAACAAAGAAATCCAACATTATTAAAGGTAATTAAAAATAGTGCACACAATCATATATAGTTCTCAGAGAGAGAAAGCAGCAAAAGCAGAAAATGAATATATTTACGTAATTATTTTGTATACTAGTTTACATCAAAATTCTATAATACAAAGGTTTGAAATTGTTAAAATAATGCAATAAAATAATTTAATTAGAGCTAAAATGATGAAACAGGGCAATATTTACTTACATGAAGGTTTTTCAACAAATCCTGTTTAGGAATAATGTAGTTCTCACCACTTTTTCCTAATGAGGAGAGGTAAGACAACTGTTGCCTGAGCATCACAAGATGATTGCTAGATTGTATCAGAAGTCCCTTTTGTTGTTTTGCCATATGCTTTAATAAGGTTAAAAGACTTTTATTAGTTTTAGCAAAAAACAATCTAATAATAAGGCACACATTACATTTTTTTAATCACTGCATTATACTTGAATAGATCAAAGTAAGATATGATAGCATAGTAAATAGCAGAGTATAAGAAAGAGCATTAAATTGATGAGATATGATGGAAAATATATACATCATAACTGTGCTGACAATGAAATAATTACAAAATATACAATGACTAGGGCCTGACAAGAAAATACCATTAAATGAGCAGTTGATCCACGGAACCTCTCGATTGATGGAGGGCCCAAATCTTTTGATGGTGAGATAGATAGTATTGTATTTAGTTGAGTCAGCCTTGCTATTGAGCGAAGATAATATTTCTCACAACCATCCCACATTTTAAGAAGATGATTGTCAGCTTTTCTGCAACACAAAAGGTAAATTTATTAAAACAATAATACTACCATACTTACTAAAAGGAAGATTTATTAAGCAATAATACTTCTATTGTAAGTATTTGTTAAATTACTTATGAAAAAACAATACTTCACATATACAGATACTTAATAAAAAACACATTTTTGAAATTTTACACTAATGAATCTTAATTTTCAACATTTAAAATACACCTCATGAGATAAAAGCCTTTGTGAATCATCAGCTAAAAATACTCAAATTGTTAAGCTGACATTTACACACCTTCTTTCGTTTAAGATAATTAAATAAAATAATAGTGATCTATCTCTCCAGACAGGAGTATAGGAAAATTTCAAAACTCTGATTTCAATTAATTTACCTGTATTTTAACTGGGTGAATGCAGCATTCATATTCAAAGGAGGCAGCAAAAATGTCTCTAATGATCCTGCCCAGCTTTCCTTTGAATTACAATTCTCAATAATCATCAATCCTTTTCGATAAGATATACCCATCTTATTTAGCATCTGGAATAGATCTGCAAGAGCGCGTCTTTTGCGCTGAAGGATATTTTTGGCAGCTGAGCGCTGTTTAGCTTTAGGAAGGCCAACAGGTACCTGGAGATTTTATTTTTTATAATACAGAAAATATCCAAAAAATATATATTTATCTTGCTATCAAACAAAAACTAGTACCTTTATTATCCTGCAATTACATTAACTCGAATAATGTACAATATGAATAAAAGAACAAACTCTGCAATGGAATTACCTGAAGAGACCCTAATTCAGTAGCTGTTTCTATCACTTCCACAGTCATTTTCTCCACAGTGTGGTTCAGGGTGGGATACTTAAGTGATGTAACAATCTCCTTACACAGATGTCGTGCACGATTGAAATATGATCCAGAAGCCCCCACTAGAGAGCCTGAATCAGCCTTTGGGGCTTCAACCTTCTGTGTTAGCTGTTTCAAAGATCAGGCAAATGAAATATAAATTAGAGATAGATCGGAGTATACACTGAAAAAATTAAATACAGCCCAACCAATTCTGATGACTATAGTGACTGAGTAAAATTATAAAATACACTTTGAGATCTTCCTGCCACAATTACAAACTACCTTACTTTGGAGAGACTTCAAGAAAGGAATTATAAAAACAGCATGATATTACCATATTTATCTGTGTATAGCATTAATTGGCATCTAAATTTTTACCAAAATTTCAAGAAGGAAATTTTGGTAAAAGTATTAAAATAATATTAAAAGATTAGAACTCCAAACATTTAAAGTAATTCAATACACCAACTTACTAATACTCATAGCATTTATATAGCTTTTAAAAGAATAGATTCAATTTCTAACACAAAAAATAATAGGAAAAGATAGGCAAAATGAGTTTTAATCAACTGAAATGAAATAAAAAAATAGCACACACACACATAAAATGCAGGCAGATTTTCAGCCTTACATTTTCAAAAAGTAGGTATTATACCTTTATAAATACAGCTCCTTAAATTTTAAAAATTATGAGTGAGATAATGAATGAGAAATAGTATAAAAATAAATTGTAACAGGAACACAATATTATTAATAGAACCATCCAGATGTAAGAATGATGGAAATGAGATAAATTAACCAAAATTAAGATTTCCAAGATTTATATAATACAACATTAAGATGTTTCAACCCAACTCAAGCCACAACAGATATATTCATCCTCTGCATCTCTTCAAATGACGATAAGTGTACCAATATGCCCTGCTCAACATAGAGAAAAACATTACATAAGAGGTTTGATGCTCAAAAAAGCACTGACACCACTGGGAGGGCTTGGAAGAGAAATTTTGGGAACCTTTTCTAATTCAAGCCCTCATTCCTCAGCTTAAATGGAGTCAAATTTTTAACATGGCCTTCTCTTCATCTCAGGTTCTATCTTTCCCACTCCTGGCCACTGGACCATAGCTAAATAACTAACTACTAACAAATTAACCACAGCAGGCTTTGTATCAGCATTGAATACATGAAGTCAAATTTATGGATGAGAAATTATCAAAGAGTTGATTCTATTTGGTAACATAGCTGATTAAACATATCAGCTGCTTGCTCATTGTTAATAAGATTGTCTATTCTCAATAGAAAAAATACAACATGCTAGAAATTTATACTCTGCTGTCTTCATTATTACATCATATATCATAATAATTTCTCTGTGAAATTTTTCAATTACCTTTTGTAGGGACAGATAAGATGAAGTATCCACCAATGAAACATTTATTCCAGTATTATCTTGTTCCCCTAGATAAGCTATATAAACTTGGTTATCTTTATCCCATATTCCCTCCTCAACAGTTTCTTTCTCCTTAGGTTGTGTTAAAACAGAGGAAACAGGATACTGAAGGATTTTCTACAAAGAATTTATTTGTATTAATTATCACAGTGAGTTAATTATTAATTAAATATCAATGAATTATTAAAACAGAATCAATAGTGAATTTTTATTAAGCATTTTAGCTCATAAATAATTCTGGGAAATAGAAAATGACTGAAAATTACTTACCTCAAATTCTCTGACATGTTTATGTAAGGTTCTATGGATTTTCATCACAGTCTCTTTCACAGACCAGTAACTAATATCATTCCAACGTGCAATTTTGACAAAATCTTTCAGTTTTTTCTCTATGGGTTTTCTGAGTCTCTCTATATAATTTTTCACTTGAGTTGAGAATTGTGAATAAAAGCTATGAACATTCCATAGCATTTTTTGCAGATCACCTAAAGAAAACAAAAAATATAGCAATTAAATAAAAGAACAACATTTTTAGCTGAAACTTTTTCCACATACAGTCAAACCTTGGTTTGCGAGTGTTTTGCAAGATAAGCAAAACATTTTTAATGATTTTTAACTATGAACTACTATATATGAGCAAGGTCTTACAATACGAGCAATACATGGTGTAATTATAATTATTTTGTCTGTCAAGTTTCATGTGATCACTACTTTCCTAATAATTATTATTATGTTTAAAATATTTTTTTTGTTTTGGAACAAATCATGATGAATTGAGTTTTCATTGTTTCTTATTTTTGTTTGACTGGATACTTCAATTAACATGAAATTACATTATTTAGTGTACAATTGCCTTTTCATTAAAAAATTTATAAAAGAAAACAAGCTTATAAAAATAGAAGAGCACTCAAAATTTGAAAATGAAATCATAGCTGCAAATGAAATAATTGCTTGATCTTTAGAATTACTTAAAATTATTGGGATACTTCCAATGAAAACTATTGAATACAAATTTGAGAATATAGAATATTACGTAAATAATCCCATTTTACATACGCTGCCGGTCTGAAACTTCCAAGTGAATGGTATGACAGTGGAATGAATACAGAAGATCTAATCTAGTTTCAAACTCAACCACTGGAGAGTCTTCCATGAACTGTTTCAACAGATTTAACAATTCTTGTGGCTCAGCTGCTTTAAGAGCATCCTTCTGATCATCTAAATTATTATCCTCTTCAGGATTCACATAGCTATGTACAAGCCAGAAAAGATGAAACCACCACTTTGATGCTCGTGCCTTGGCCCTGAAAAAGAATAACCACTATGAAAAATATGCACAAAGAACAGAAGACACCTTAAGATGTGTAACCTATGATGTTCAGTGGTCCCCAAAATTAAAGCAGCACTTGGTGGAGTGATTTGTACAGAGAATAGGTTCTACAAAAGTGACATACAAATAGATATCTTAGAGGCCGAAAGAAACTTTTGCTTATAAAAAATATGAGGATAGACTCCCAAAATATTTTAGAAGATGGTGAATACATTTTTATTAATATTCATAAAAACTACAACAGGAATGTAAACAATAATGATAGTTTACTCAGTATCTTTAATAAAGGAGAAGTATTTACATTTCTGGAGGAAATGTTAAATAGAGAAGGCAAAAGAAGAAGCATAAATGAGTTGATATCAAATAATCATGTAATTATTTTTCGTACTCATGATGTCTCAAAAAGATTAAGATATATAACAAAAAACATCACAAAAATTTCAAAAACGATAAATCATTATAAATAATCATTTCATGACTATGATTAATAATGATATTATGATTCATGATGAAATCATACAATCATAATGAAACAAGGAAACAAAAGGAAAGGTAACGGATAGAGCAGGAGATATCTATGAACTAATGCTAAATTAAAATTACATAGAATTTATTGCCACAGAGGTATTTTGGATAATTACTTAAAGGCACTCTAAATGGTTAATATAGGTTACACTCTTACCTTTCTACTGATCTATTAAGACAGTCTTTCCAACAAGATAGTTCAAGCTTCCTCCATTCAAGTATCTGGGTAGTGAGCAAAACTAGATGACTGGATAAGCTGACTCCAGAATGAGCATTTGCTTCCCATTCTTGGGTCTTGGCCAATGTCAGCTCTAATCCAGTCGCAAAACGAGCTAGTGGGCTGGTTGGAGAAAATGCCATGATTCTGTCCACCACCACACATATCTAGATAAAAACAAAAATTCAATAGAGAATCATAGAAAGTCCTCATGTCACCAGTTTTAAATTAACACGCGATTTATTACATTTACAAACAGAGTTACAGTAAGTAAACTAAACTAAAAGAGTTAACAACTGAAGAGGTATGGAAATAAGAGAAATTAGTAAAAATGTATTCCCAAATAAAAGATGTAAACAAAGACAATATTTATTGCTGGGTACTAAAATGCTTACTACACAAAAAAGGAATTCACAACTAACCTGATTCAGAACAGGATGTTCAGGCCAGTTAGCCAATAACTTCTGAACATCAGTTTTTAAACCCTTCAACAATGGATAACAGCGAACTGTTTCAGATTGCCAAGAGTCATGATAAAAATCAGGATGCTCCTTGGAGATAGATGATGAATTTCTGAGATTTAAGATAGCTATTTTCCCACTTTCTGTACTATCACAGAGACCGGAGGACTCCTAAAATTAAAATTTTGATGATATAAACTTTCCTGAATCTGGATTCTTGACCTATGAGTAGGGAATGATGATTGAATAACATTTTTTACCTGTAAAGCAACTGCACTCAGAATACTAAGACTTGGATATAAAATCACATCAATGTCAGATGAAATAACCTTGTAGAAATTGCGTAGAAGGTGGTGAAATATTCCAAATCTGAAACATAGTTATATAAATTATTGATATACAAGAAAATGGTTTATACTAAAAATCAAAGAACTTTTTAATCTACCTTTCTAATAAAGGTTCCACATAATTTATGCTTTCCTTCAATTCCACAGCACTATCACAGCTGGGCAAAATCCAACTGGAAACTGTTAGAGAATTTACTAATTTTGAATGGAGATTAGCAATTTGAGCCATGTATTCTTCTGTGATAAAGTCAAGTGTTTCAAAAGAATTTTTCTTCAAAGTTGATTCTTCATGTGAGGGAACATAATCTAATGAGTTAAGACCCTCTATATCTTGGAAGTCTTCTTTGAAAGTTGGAAATTGAAGAGCAAGAGCAATTGGGTCAATTTGGTCATCATCTTCACCAGGTCTTTTGGCACACCTAAAATCAAAGTATGAAATGAATATTATGAATGAATGACTCATGTCTTTTCCATGAAGTGAAATTTATTTAATAAAAACAATAAAGGTTAAGCTGACAGAAATAACTCTACCTAACATTTGACTTCTGTTTTTATATTATACTCTGAAGAATTTTTTATGACCCGACAGAGCAAACTTATTTCAGTGGACTTAATATAACTTGAGATTAAAAACTTGGTAAAAAACAAAAAAAATAATAAATTAGTCCAAATTAGTGTAATAATAGTTATTTTAAAGTAGTCAATACAGCATATGACATAAAAGTTTACAAAATCAATACAAAGGACATAATTTACTATATTTAGCACAACATCAGTACTATGGTGGAAAAGAAGAAGAAATTGATAGAGAAAAAGTCTGCCGCAGCCAGGAATTGAACCTGGCTCACCCACTTTCCGGGCGGGTGCTCTGTCCTCTAACCTACCATGACAGAACGATCCCTCCCTCAATTTCTTGGGCTATGATGGGACTCTGTGTACTGCGGAGGGTCCATCAAAGATGGCTCTGAACTCCTGTGTACACATGGGACATCAAAGATGCCAATCACAGTTGAAGACTAATTCAACAAGAATGTATTCAGCTGAAGGAACAATTCCAAAGTAACTGAACTTACCTGGTAGAAAATAGGCTTTCCTCTTCTGCTTTGCGTATTTTCCGTAACTCTAGATCTTTCTTCCAAGCCTTTGCAAGATTAAAAAGCACTGCCATCAATGCCTCCCATGATTTGTGCTCTCTTCCTATTTCTTTTCTGATAGCTAATTCATTTCTGATTTCCTCCAACCCAACCATCATAAGTCTGAAAACAATTTAAATTAAGTTAAACAGCTGATTTGCATAAAGAAATGAAGAAAAAATTTTAAGTTATCC
Source organism: Ladona fulva (assembly GCA_000376725.2). NCBI lineage: Eukaryota > Metazoa > Arthropoda > Insecta > Odonata > Libellulidae > Ladona > Ladona fulva. The sequence goes on along the minus strand of KZ308230.1, from coordinate 359,193 downwards.
ATNCATATATGAAAAACTGCTGAGTATCATACACTTGTTTACTTCTTCTGGCCATTACAAGCCAATTGTAGCACCATAAAGAGCAAGAATACAAAAAGCAAAAATATAAATAAGTTAATTAAGTTCATGAACTCTTTTAAGGAGCACATTTAAAATTTTAACCAATTTAAATTAAGTTAAACAGCTGATTTGCATAAAGAAATGAAGAAAAAAATTTTAAGTTATCCATATTCACAAAAAAAAAGAATTTAGAATGGAAAAGCAATTACTGGATTTCAGTGTTATTTTGGGGAAACAAGTAATAATTCATTATATGAACTTCACAAAATTATCATTCTTCAGAGAATAGATAACCTTCTGCATAGATTTAAATAAATCCACAGAACATTCTCACCTCAAAGACTGCCACTTTACATATCTTTCCTTCTCATCAGATGGAATATCCTGCACATGAAAAGCTTTTTCCACCAGATTCATAGTGCCTGAAGAGACACAAACCTTTGCAAGGCTACACAGAGATTGTTGATGTGGGCCAATAGTTGGAAAACAAACTAATTTTGAGATGAAGTCATCCAGTGGTGACGGATGGCTTGTCAAGGATGTATGCAACAAATTATTCATTGATAGGAAGAGAACTTTCTCAAGTACAGATGCTTGAAGGCTAAGTCCATACATAATCTAATAAATGGAAAAACAAAACTACATTAATACAGCAAATATAATAATATTGAGCAAGAATACAGAAGATCTAATCTAGTTTCAAACTCAACCACTGGAGAGTCTTCCATGAACTGTTTCAACAGATTTAACAATTCTTGTGGCTCAGCTGCTTTAAGAGCATCCTTCTGATCATCTAAATTATTATCCTCTTCAGGATTCACATAGCTATGTACAAGCCAGAAAAGATGAAACCACCACTTTGATGCTCGTGCCTTGGCCCTGAAAAAGAATAACCACTATGAAAAATATGCACAAAGAACAGAAGACACCTTAAGATGTGTAACCTATGATGTTCAGTGGTCCCCAAAATTAAAGCAGCACTTGGTGGAGTGATTTGTACAGAGAATAGGTTCTACAAAAGTGACATACAAATAGATATCTTAGAGGCCGAAAGAAACTTTTGCTTATAAAAAATATGAGGATAGACTCCCAAAATATTTTAGAAGATGGTGAATACATTTTTATTAATATTCATAAAAACTACAACAGGAATGTAAACAATAATGATAGTTTACTCAGTATCTTTAATAAAGGAGAAGTATTTACATTTCTGGAGGAAATGTTAAATAGAGAAGGCAAAAGAAGAAGCATAAATGAGTTGATATCAAATAATCATGTAATTATTTTTCGTACTCATGATGTCTCAAAAAGATTAAGATATATAACAAAAAACATCACAAAAATTTCAAAAACGATAAATCATTATAAATAATCATTTCATGACTATGATTAATAATGATATTATGATTCATGATGAAATCATACAATCATAATGAAACAAGGAAACAAAAGGAAAGGTAACGGATAGAGCAGGAGATATCTATGAACTAATGCTAAATTAAAATTACATAGAATTTATTGCCACAGAGGTATTTTGGATAATTACTTAAAGGCACTCTAAATGGTTAATATAGGTTACACTCTTACCTTTCTACTGATCTATTAAGACAGTCTTTCCAACAAGATAGTTCAAGCTTCCTCCATTCAAGTATCTGGGTAGTGAGCAAAACTAGATGACTGGATAAGCTGACTCCAGAATGAGCATTTGCTTCCCATTCTTGGGTCTTGGCCAATGTCAGCTCTAATCCAGTCGCAAAACGAGCTAGTGGGCTGGTTGGAGAAAATGCCATGATTCTGTCCACCACCACACATATCTAGATAAAAACAAAAATTCAATAGAGAATCATAGAAAGTCCTCATGTCACCAGTTTTAAATTAACACGCGATTTATTACATTTACAAACAGAGTTACAGTAAGTAAACTAAACTAAAAGAGTTAACAACTGAAGAGGTATGGAAATAAGAGAAATTAGTAAAAATGTATTCCCAAATAAAAGATGTAAACAAAGACAATATTTATTGCTGGGTACTAAAATGCTTACTACACAAAAAAGGAATTCACAACTAACCTGATTCAGAACAGGATGTTCAGGCCAGTTAGCCAATAACTTCTGAACATCAGTTTTTAAACCCTTCAACAATGGATAACAGCGAACTGTTTCAGATTGCCAAGAGTCATGATAAAAATCAGGATGCTCCTTGGAGATAGATGATGAATTTCTGAGATTTAAGATAGCTATTTTCCCACTTTCTGTACTATCACAGAGACCGGAGGACTCCTAAAATTAAAATTTTGATGATATAAACTTTCCTGAATCTGGATTCTTGACCTATGAGTAGGGAATGATGATTGAATAACATTTTTTACCTGTAAAGCAACTGCACTCAGAATACTAAGACTTGGATATAAAATCACATCAATGTCAGATGAAATAACCTTGTAGAAATTGCGTAGAAGGTGGTGAAATATTCCAAATCTGAAACATAGTTATATAAATTATTGATATACAAGAAAATGGTTTATACTAAAAATCAAAGAACTTTTTAATCTACCTTTCTAATAAAGGTTCCACATAATTTATGCTTTCCTTCAATTCCACAGCACTATCACAGCTGGGCAAAATCCAACTGGAAACTGTTAGAGAATTTACTAATTTTGAATGGAGATTAGCAATTTGAGCCATGTATTCTTCTGTGATAAAGTCAAGTGTTTCAAAAGAATTTTTCTTCAAAGTTGATTCTTCATGTGAGGGAACATAATCTAATGAGTTAAGACCCTCTATATCTTGGAAGTCTTCTTTGAAAGTTGGAAATTGAAGAGCAAGAGCAATTGGNACCAAGAACCTTTTCCCTTCCGCACCCTCTCCCCCCCACCCCTCCCATACAGCTAAAAACCATGGACATGTATAAAAATTGCTTATTTTCTGTAAAATTTACCTGAGGATGGCCGAGCTAAGGCCGAAACCGGTCGTACAATAAAAAATATTTTGTGGAAGTTATGAAGAATGGTGTATTTATTAAAGAAAAGAAAGTTACAAATAAAATAGTTTTGAAAGTCAGTACACTAATATAGTAACTGTATGGTGAGCCTAGATGATTAAAAGTGGGAGAAAACAATCACAAACAAGGGTATTCCGCAGATTACAATTTGGGAGTCTCCTGGCAAATCCGGGAGAGATGGCAACCCTAATTACATGAAGTGTATCTGTTGCAAGGACAGGATAGTAATAAATAGATAATGTATTAATATGTACAAATAGAAAGGCTATGTGAACAGAATGAAAAGGGTCTTTTACATTGATTTGGGTAAGTAAAAAGGATAGATGGGAGCAGAATGACAAAAATGTTATAATAGGAGAGGAAGAGCAAGAAAGAGAAAGTTGAATGAGTTGAATTTAGGAGCCAAAGGGATGAATGTAGAATCAGAAATATAAGGGAAAGGATGAAAAGATGTATGGATAAAAATATCATGTAAGCAAGAATAATAAAATATAGTATAGTATATTTTACTGATCCAAGCGATCTGTAATACAAACATAGGACTCTTCATGGTTATAATAATATTACTGAGCAACAGATATGCATGTTACTTAAGCTGGATAATTATGAGCTGTATCTTAGATATGATGCTTTAGAATAAGAAGATGAAATTAAATTCTACAAGATTATATTCATGCTCCATTACTTCCCTTAAATTCTATACATATCATTTTTCACCAACTTTGCATTGAGCAAAATATAAGTATTAACCTGGCTTATAGCTTCTAAGATTTACATTTCCATGTTCTTCAATGTTTTGCCACTAAACATTGTTTTTAGGCTTTTTCTTTGCAAAGAATAGTTCAATGGAAGAATATAGCTTTCGTAGATAACATTACTGTGTACTACATACTAAATTAAAGTACTATGTGTCATAAATATTCATATTTTGCTGTTAAATTCACAAGGGAATACAACAAAGGAGTCAACATTTTGAATTGGTACTGAAATTTGGGGTGATTTACTCTAAAAACACACCTGATGGATGCTTCCTATAGCTGGTGTTACCATCTCCTTATACCAGGGTCCAAATTGAGATGTCAACTGATGCACAAATTGTAACAATGACTTTCTTAAGCTGTTACACTCTTGGAGAGATTTTTTGGCATGTGAAATAAATTTTTCTGCTGAACTTTGCTGAATTAAATTTTTAACATCCTCTGAAAGTTTATCATGCAATTCACCTAAAGTTTTTGGTGAGCCAATTCTCATCACAAAGTTATGGAGAGCCTATAAGAGTAATGAAAAATGAGACATTAGAAGATAAGTATATTGTTACAAACTCAATTTAAATTCAACAATTACTATGCACTTAATTAAGTGGTTGATTTTTTTATATTCAGTAATGATTAGTTTCAATTACCATTAATTTATCCAAATTTAGAAGGTAAAGGAAACCCAGGTTTCACCAGGAAACTCTGATCTGCCTCCACTCAATAATTATAAACTGACCTTTTAATTATTTTTCAGAAAAGGAATCAAAAAGAAGTTGATTTTTATTTATTAAAAGAATTTTTTAATGAAAGCTCATAACTTTGCACTGATACTTATTAGGATTAGATGCAAAGCTTAAGAGAGATTATAATTAAATCTCAAACCAATTAAATCTTCATTACCCTTATATTTCTTGGTTTACTGCTTAAGTTAAAAATAAACATTTTTACAAATTTTACAATGTTGTACCATTTTCTTAAGCTAACAGCAAGTAAAATTATAGGTATCTTAATCTTTAAGATAAAACTCTCTCACCATAAAGAATGTTCCCTGTGAATTGTTTGTTAAAAAGTTAAGTAAAATTATACTTTACTTTCAGAAACCATTTATAACAGGGCTAACAACACAATAAAAATTTAGCATACATTTTTGTTTATCAATATAATTTATAGAAAATAACTCCAAACCAAGTGTGCGGACAGAACCTCCAACACAGCCTTAAGGGGCAGAACCTCAAGATAATGCCTGATACGTATTTCAGGTACTATGCACCCATCTTCAGAGGTGACCTAATGTCATCTAACAATTGTTATCAGAGAATGCTATATAAATGATTCCAAATCACAAGTTCTGGACGTTTCTGGAGGTGGGGGTGGTGCGTAGGGGTTGAAGATGGTTTGAATGACTTGGTGCGAGGCAAAGTTAATAGCTGGTATAATGTGGAATGGGGATTGGTCTGAGGTCACTATTCATTATCCTATTTTAGTTTTTGTGTGCATAAATACTTTCATATGAGTAAAGTTTTCTTGGGTTGTTAATTGGGGTTAGTAATGTCAGATTTTTTAAACTTATGTGGTGATAATTTTCAACAATGTGAGGAGCAATGCTGGGATTACTAAATCTGCTGTTTTTAAATTGTTCTGTATGGATTAATGAAAATTATGATATACACAATAAAATAAAGAAAAATAGTAATAAATTACCGTAGAGAGTTCATAATATGCTGATGGAGTGGGACGAGCAGCAATTCGCTCAGAGAGGGACTGCACTTTTTTCTGCAAATCAGATGCTCTGGTTTTCATGCAATATAAATTGGGATGTATAGCTGATTTTGAGAGGTCATCCAATTTCAGGCCAAGCTCTATCATTGAATGCATATCATGAACATATGACGAAAGCTGGATATTCTCTAACTGAAAAAAAATATTTTTATAAGTCATCTACAACTATATGACATTTCAACACAAATTTGAGAGGAGTAAATGGTTATAAACAATAAAGGTCGGTAGCATATATGAAAAACTGCTGAGTATCATACACTTGTTTACTTCTTCTGGCCATTACAAGCCAATTGTAGCACCATAAAGAGCAAGAATACAAAAAGCAAAAATATAAATAAGTTAATTAAGTTCATGAACTCTTTTAAGGAGCACATTTAAAATTTTGACAATACCTTGACTGCTTGGTTCATTTTTGAGTTCTGGCAAATTTAAAAAAATTGAATGGTTGTAAAAGAAGGTGCAAAAGGAACCAAATATTACTACCATGGGTAGTAAAATAAAAAGATGATTATGATAATACTTTAAAACTGCACTAACATTCAGCTAAAAGTAATAAAAGATTACCTTAATATACAGCATATTATTTACTACTGACAATCGCTTGTTATAAAAGATAAAGAGAAAAAATAAAATAATAGTTTTTTACCTCATCTTTGTAATAATGAACTTTTAAGGATCTTTTCTGAGCTGGGTCCACAAGCCCTGAAGCTGTTCTTAGTAATACACATAATCCTCCATAAAAGCTCCAACACATTCCAGTAAGGGAAATCAGCATTACTTCATCCTTGTTGCCACTCATCCACTGCTGGAGTGTTTCTGCCAGCATTCGATTCTAGGTCAGGAAAGGAAAAAATTAGTACTAAATTTCCAATCTATTTAGTATTAAAGAATTGATAATTACAACTGGCTTTGAAATCTTATGGTGAAATAAGGAAAATATGAGTTGGCTCACTAGAATCTAACACTTTGAAGCTTTATGAGTTACATGTAGGGTTGTTGTTAACTACCTAACAATTGATTCCCAGAGTTGTTAATTCCAAGAGTGGCAAATTCAGGAAACTATTTAAAGAATGACTTCAACTACTGAAGAATGTGTTTACTTAGTTTATGAACAGCATATATGTTCACTTTGATCACAATCGAACTTGATCTACAAGAAAATGTAATATTGATGTAACAAAATTTCTGCCAATGAATGATAGAAATTATTTGATAGCATCATTATCCAAAGAAAAAATTTCCCAATATCTTGAGGCAAAATATAATTTATAATACACAAGAGGAATGCTAGTATTGAACAAGAAAGGAAATATAATCAATATGAGTTAGCCTGACGTCATGGAAGGCCATGACAAAGTTCAATAAATACACCATTCTTCGTAACTTCCACAAAATATTTTTTATTGTAAGACCGGTTTCGGCCTAAGCTCGGCCATCCTCAGGTTCAAGACCTGAGGATGGCCGAGCAAAACCGGTCGTACAATAAAAAATATTTTGTGGAAGTTATGAAGAATGGTGTATTTATTAAAGAAAAGAAAGTTACAAATAAAATAGTTTTGAAAGTCAGTACACTAATATAGTAACTGTATGGTGAGCCTAGATGATTAAAAGTGGGAGAAAACAATCACAAACAAGGGTATTCCGCAGATTACAATTTGGGAGTCTCCTGGCAAATCCGGGAGAGATGGCAACCCTAATTACATGAAGTGTATCTGTTGCAAGGACAGGATAGTAATAAATAGATAATGTATTAATATGTACAAATAGAAAGGCTATGTGAACAGAATGAAAAGGGTCTTTTACATTGATTTGGGTAAGTAAAAAGGATAGATGGGAGCAGAATGACAAAAATGTTATAATAGGAGAGGAAGAGCAAGAAAGAGAAAGTTGAATGAGTTGAATTTAGGAGCCAAAGGGATGAATGTAGAATCAGAAATATAAGGGAAAGGATGAAAAGATGTATGGATAAAAATATCATGTAAGCAAGAATAATAAAATATAGTATAGTATATTTTACTGATCCAAGCGATCTGTAATACAAACATAGGACTCTTCATGGTTATAATAATATTACAGAGTAAGCTCAGAAAAAAGTGTTATAAACATGCATATTATTTGTAAGTTATTTCTTGAAAAATTCCATGTATTCTTCAACTGTATAGAAACAATTATCTTGAAGTAATGTTTTAACATTTCTTTTAAATATAAAAATATTGTTTTCTTTTTTCATGTGCTGAGGTAATTTGTTTAATAGTTTGCATCCTAAGTAAGTTGGGCCATTACTATACATTTTTAAATTATGATTTTTTAAATTGATGTCATAACTACCTCTTGTATGGTAGTTATGAACATCTAAATTTCATTTTACTTCAAGTACATTATGTTTTCCTCAATAAATAATAATGCATGATATATATAAATACATGAAAGTGGTAAAATCTGCATCGAGAAGTATTGTTAATAATTAAAAATATATATCAAAGAATAAGCTTATCATGAAAGGAAATAGTATAAACAATGTACAAGTACATGTATGAAGCTCAAACTTAAGAGCATAATATAAGTTTTATAAAACTAATAATCTTCTGGAAAATTTTCTCCCTGTTCTGCAATTAATGGCATACAACAGAAATTGATAAAATAAAAATTATTTAATTATAGAAAGATGGAAAACAACTAATTATAATGGAAATAATAATTATATCACATTTCTTGGAGAGTTTCTGACATACTTCTCCAACTCTTGAAAAATATGATTACCTTATCTTCCAGTAAAGTGGTATAGAGTAACAGCATGGCTTCCCATGAATTTGACAAATCGTTAGTTACAGCATTTGTTTTCAATGTCATCAACAGGGCAGATGATAATGCTGAGACACTTCTAGCATCATTAATCCTGAAAATAATTAAAAATATTTTAGTTACACCCATAAAATAATTGAGATTTAGGATAGTTACTGAAAAAGCGATGTAGAAAAGTCACTAATATTTACTCCTTGACCAGGAGCCCATGTACAGTTATTATGATGCAACGTTATGAGTGTTTTGCTCATCAATAGGATTGTCTTTCAAAGCATAACCCTGAATAAGTATGTTCACGCCACAGATATCCAAATGAAAATGAGTATAGTATGTTGACTTATTCCATGGCACATTTATCAAGGACTTAGGTAATCAATAAAATTATGATTGTTATTATTATATACAAGGAAAAAGATTAAGATTAGGCTGTACACACCAACAAGACCTCGTTCACTAAACTCTAACTTAAAGATGAGGAACTTGCCACCTATCTCAGCACTCAATGAAGAGTTCAATTTGCTTATTCACAATTACTAATTGTTAAAATTATTTTGTTTTTCTAGATCTTCCATCATGTGTCATCAAACTACAAGGAAATACTCTCCTTGAATATATTTGGCAATTAGAGCCACTTTCCCATCTCCAGTTTTATGCAGGACCATTTAAATGTACGTGACTTGTAACTCAAATGTCACACTAAGCTTGCAAGTGGGGGCTTTGAATAAACAAAACTCTTAATATTAGGTTGATAATGTGGTGATTTTTAATAATATCAATTATCTTAAGAGTCAGGTACCACTAATAATGTTAATACTAAATGCTAAGTTTCTTACTTATAATCAAAATCTTCTGAGCAGAGAGAATTCTGGTTCTTCCATAGTGTTTCAGCAACAACTTTCAAATGTGTCTTCCTCTTGTTGTGCATATTGATGGGTGCACTCCTCAGAAGAGAATTTTTGTTGACTTCATCACTAATTATAAAAGATGTTACAGCCAAAGATAGCACTGGAGCATGCATCTGAATTGGTTCCTAGAGATAAAAGTAAAACTGTTAGTTTCTTCTCAGTCAAACAATAGGAGTAAAAATATTTAATGACCACATTAAAATTAAGAACTTTCAAAAAAGGCTTTAAAAAATGAAATAAAGCTAATCCAAGGGATCTACTGACTACTAATATTTTAACAGAGAAATGTTCGAGTATAATTTACACGGTCCAGTTATCAGACCTACTATTTATAAATAACAGGAAAGGCTAGTAATTAAGAGGAATATATTGTTTACTTACAGGTTTTCCTTCATTTTGCTGATACTGCGATAAAATGTCACTTTCATCTTGTAGAGGCAATCCTTGGATATTAGCCCACTTCAAAATATCACATCTTGCAGGAGACATTTCATCTTGAATAGCAGAACTTACAATAAATTCATGAGCACTGACTAGCCACTCATTCGTATTTAGAGAGCCTCCTTCATGAACAGATTTCAATATGTCATGTAGTCTTCTTACAGAAGCCACTAATCTTGGTGAAGTGCTTGCAGAACTCATCACAGCAAAATACAAGGATGAAGTAAGCGGCAACATTTCATTTGAATCAATCAAATTTCTTTCATTCCTTGCAGAAATAGCTTCTATCCTGGCACTACCTTTATCTGCTTCCATTTCTTCGAGACTCAAGGAATGTAAGTAATATTCATCACAGTAAAAATCTGCCATCTTTGTAAACAGCAATTTTTTGAAGTATGCTGACAATGCGATTACCATTAACTCATTAAGAGGCCATAACTGGGCATCAATTGCATCACTCATGTTTACAGTTGAGGGCAAAGAGCTCCCATTCTCCAAGAGTTCTTTTCCAACTCCTTGCATTTGACAGCCAAAGAATTTTAATTTAACTGATTTGCAACTTTCCAGTACGTTTCTGGTTATTGTGCTAGCTGAAATTAAATGATAAAACTTTAAGAAATTTTTAAAATTAGGTATTTATGGATTGATACTTAAGTTTACTTTTAAAAGCAGCAATAAGATTCATAACTAATTACTCTATGCTCAAGATATTGGGAGAAGATATGAGCAACAAAGACTGAGAACGATTCTTATGATTTTGATGATTGTTTTTACTTCACATTAAGTAGTCTTTTCATCAAGTAGAAACAATTTTTCCTGAAAAAAGCTAGTCTAGTATAATTGATAGACAAAATTGGAAGCACCCATGAGAACCCATCAGTACACAGGACACTGGTAAATCACTAGTATTCAAGCCACCAATGGCAAATGGAGTTGTGAAGTGTTAAATTAAAACTAAAATTAAATTTTAATTAATTAAAGTTTAGTTAAATTAAAACTACTGAAACAGCAGATTCAGCTAATGTTAAGCTGAGATTCTGAAGTATAGTAATTGTAATGTAAAGAAAGAGTCACGTGAATTGAAAAATATTCATTCTTAGAACAGATGCATACTGATATGCAATTTTTCTGAATTTCCATAAAGCAGTGGGCCAACAAAAGCAAAGATAATTCAGAGAAGTATTATTTCAAGCATAGAAATTTTCATTTAACAATAAGGATCTCATTACACAAAGGGTCAAACATTAAAATTGTACACACAGTAATTAAAAAAAGGTAAAAATACTAATTCAAGCACCTGAACAAATATCTCCATCCCAAAGCTTAAGATGGGCTGAAATGAGATCCTGATGGCATCTAATACCCTCTGTAGTTAGCAAAAAGCATATATTAGATGACTTGAGATTTGGAGTATAACTGTTATGACAAATCACCTTCTCTAATCTGTAATAAAAAAATGGATGAAACATTTGCCTTTTGTAACCTAGAATTAATCAAAACTTGTAGGAATATGAAACCTTTCAATTTCTTTGGCAGTAATGGCCTCTTCTTCCTTGCCGTATGGGTTTGGCCAGCCAAATTTTGCACCAACTACCTTGGCTATATGGACAACAGAATCACTAGCTTTAGAGTGAGATTTCTCAAGTTGCAGAAGAGTTTTCAGAAGTTCTTCCAAAGATGAAGATGCCTCTCTGCAAGGAATATTTAGAAGAGAGATTTAAATTAGATAGAGCTTTAATTTCCATTTGTTTTTCTGGTACCAATTCTATACCCTTAACTTTGAAGACCAAAACTATTTTTTTTAATTTAACCATAAACATATACCCTTTTTAAATACTTTCAAACTGAGAAGTTTAAAATCTGAAGAAAGTAAACAAAAGAAAAGACAATTAATACATAAATAAGAAACTGGCCATTCACACACAGATTAGAGAGAATAATATATTGTATGAAAACTCAAGAATAAGAGCATACTAAGAAATATAACAATGGAAACATGAATGATAAGAATAACAAATGTGTATGGAAAATATAAAATATGTTATGTTGGATCAGAATCATAGATAGTAAGGTCTGATACCCTAGCTTATATCCTCATAAAAAATATAAAGCCCACATGAGATCTCCATTTTCATAGGATTGGCTGTAAGAGAAATCAATAAATACCTTCCGTCATGAAAAAAAGAAAGTCTGCTTCGAAATGAATCCATAAGAGGGTAACTTAATAGTTATACAATCAATCAATTTTACAGAAATTTAAATAGAAATTCATTTTATTTAACAAAAACGTTCTTCCTAGGATATCAAAATATTTTGATCATATGTCAATTTTTCCATTCCTGCTACTAAATAAATTTCCTGATGGGAGGAGTGGGCATGACAATAGCAGTTAAACATAATAAAAAGAAAAAATATACATTTTTTGGGCAATACTGTGTCTCTAAAAGCTTTTACTCTAGTACTTTGATTAAAATTAATAAATGTAATCAGACTGAAAATGGAGACTTCACTTCATGTAAATCTCATGAGAAGCTCAATAGAAGAATAACTCAATTCTGCTCAGATTTCCTCTTCTAGCTAAATAAAACATTCACTTACCTGCTTGAGGAAGGAACCACTGATGTAAGGGGTCTTGCAACATGTTTAAGAATCCACTTGACATGAATCCAAAGTAATTCTTCCACCTGAGGGGGAATAGCCACTTTATCTGACTTGCAAATGGGAAGGAGGCCTAAGCCCACAAATCGAGCTCGCCATTGTAAGGCATGCCAGAAAACCTCCCAGTTGTCAACACATTCAGAACATTTGTGTAAAACTGAATCAAAAACTGTATCAAGAAGATGGCACAGACTCATATACTGGCTAGATATTGGTTGAGCTGCATGCTGCTGATTTAAAGCCTTAGGTAGTGAACCTGGAAAAAAATAGATATTTTTGAAAGGGTCTAGGCTTTGAAATTGCAAACTGGAACTTAAGTGTGAATCTATGAATTCATTCATTTTCCTATACTGATCTGAAGAAAAGATGGGCATTAAAGATGCTTGAACATTAATAAAGAAGAAATTCAAGATAAGGAAATAGTCTGGATAGTTTTAACCTAAAGAAAATTGAAAGGAGCATAAAGTTGAATTTTAAGGGATGTAATTCACAAATTATTCGACTGAAATTCTTTACAAAAATAATTTAACTTACATGCTAAATATGTAAGCCCAATATTTATCAAAGCTAACATTCATGAAAAAGAGCTCAGGATTACTTTATACCAGTGAGATGATACATTACAATGGCTTAAAGTTATTTTAAAAGTTCAGCTTTCAGGATAAGAAATGCACTCCACTAAACCCACAAAAATCCTTTAAATAAAAAATGACTAAATAATAGATCAAAACCAGTAATATTCTAAATTTCTGTGGAACTTAGTGTGTATTTTACATTAAGATACTCAAATAAAACTAATGAATGATGTTTCTCTAGACTCAGCCAAAAAACCCATTAAATGCAAAATAAGGAGACAGCAATACTGAATATTTCCTCAAGATGAAAAGAACAATCAGCACAATCAATTGCCTTAATATATCCAAAGACAAAATTTGTATGTTTTATTTTAATTATTGACAGAAATTTTAAAAAAATCAATCTTATTTTTCTTTCATAAAATCTTTTTGTCTAAAAATTTTAAAAACAGATAATAAAAACAATTTCAAATTTATGTGGATAGAAACATATTTCAATAAAAAATCCTTTACAATAAATTTAAATATATAACTCAATTATATTATAAGATATTAATTATAAGATTTCATGGTAAGTGTATCAGCTGCTGAAGTTATGGATAGATTTACTGGTATGCAAAATTTCCAACATAACATTTACCATCTTTAAGATGACGATGGATATCCTTCATTGTCAGGAATGGCTTCTCCTTTTTATGCTTTATCCACCATAAATTTTCTTCTGATCTAGCGCTTTCCAGGACTTGCATCATTCTCAGCTCCATTAAGAAGTTCCAAGCATTGACTTTCTGTTCCACTGTCTCACAGGTATTCCACCATCTTGGATCCCATGGTATATCAGGACGGCATGGAAACTGACTGATCACATTACTTACAGTTTCTGACATCTTGTCAACAATTACCCTAACTGACTTCCTAACGGATTTTGTGAGAGAAGTCAAATAATTGTGTCTAAAAACTGATTCATCAGCAGAGGCAGTTGCATAGTATGCAAGCACTGAACGAGAAAGAAATTTCCAAGCATCAAGTCCATCTGGATTGAGATACCCATCAGGCAGCCCTGATCTCCATATTTCTGAATATGGGAGTTTAATGTCTGGCAAAACATTTTCTGGAGATTGCTTGTAAATATCACCAGGGAAATCATCTGGGGGTTTGCCAGGACCAAGACGAACAAGGGACATTTCAAGAATAACACCTCTCTGCCTGGAGAAAGTCCCAAAAGTATCCATCTCCAGATCAGAGCAACGTGGAGTGATGTGCCAATCTGACACTTCTTTGCAAGCCCCTCCAATGTATTTTTCTATTGTAGAATTTATACTGTCTGCTATATCACAATCTACTATATCTGAGTTAGAGATCACTTGAAGTGCATCATTCAGAACCATCAATGCAGCTCTCTTGGCTTCTATTGACCCCTTCTGAGGCCTAATATAAACATCACAAAAAGCACTTTTTATGGACTCTCTCAAAGAATTACATGTCAAAGCAGAATGAGAGAGCTGCTGATACAGAAGAAATGCCACACAAAGGAGTTTTTGCAACGAAGGCTTGTCTGGACCTGCACAATGTATTAAAGAAGAATTATTAGAAATAACATTACAAGACAAAATTATTTCATGGACACTTACTAATTAAAAGTAAATAAAATACTGTAGAGATAGATGGTCCTTTGAATTAACCACTACATTGCTACAGTGGAACATTACACTATAATCACTGCCATACAGTGCCCAAAAAAAGTAAGGAAGGCTATTCTCACCCAAGGATAGATAAGGAAGCATAAGCAAGCATTGGCTTCAGTGGATATGTGCACTGTGATTAATCAAATTAGTTATAGTACAAAATACATTAGGATTTTTTCTGCGAGATGGTATCTTTGTAAAAACTATAAAGATAATAATATCCTTATAAATATTAGTACATAACTACAAGGAATACATATTTAATATTACAATTTATCTTCCATTTTTTAGATAGTTGAAATTTAGACACTTTACAAAGAGGGATCTGATGTGTATAAATAGTAATATTTCTATGATGAATCTTAAGTAAGGAAACTTATATTAATCGAAAGTTAAATCCATATGGAGATAACCTTTCTCCACGATTTCCTTAACAATTTCAATCAATAAGGATATCATGAATGAGTTCATAAGAATTATGACTGTTAGAGGTTGAAATATAAATTTTAAAGGTAAAGATTTAGTTGTTATTTATTTTTTAAAATTCATTGACAGCTGAGGAAATATGTACATATGGGTCCCCAATGGGAATCAAACCTGCATTCACTATCATGAAAGGCACATACAGAACCTACTAGGCTATTCCAGAGCCAATAATCAGTAGCTACAGTGAAGAAGAAGGTTAAAAGCTTATGATGAAAACTTAATTTGGTTCAAGAATTGTTCCAGGAATGTATAGGTAAAAATTGTATTAAAATACTAAATTATCAAAGATACCTATAATAAATAAAGAACTGCATGAATGAAAGAAAACATATTGAAATTTATAGCAAACTTTGAAAATCCACTTAAAACAGCACAACTTTGCTATNTCGTTATAAGAATAGAATGTGATTAGCATTATTTGTTGTCGTTCTTGGGTAAAACTTTCTTTTGAATAAATGTCTCATTGAAATATAATCCAATGAAATGTATGAGTGAGTGAATTATAAGAATGAATTAACTCATAATTGAATTTGATAAAATCGACGCTATCTGGCCGTACTTCGTGGAAAGACATATTGAAGTAAAAGAATAGACTGGTGATTTCCACAAGATATTATCTTTTATATATATCTTTTACTTCTATATATTCCAATGTTTCGGGAAACTGCTACAGTAGTACCCATACTTAAGGGGGTTAGTAAAAAATAAGTTTAAAATTACAGACCCATAAGTTTAACAAGTGTTGTCTGCAAATTGTTTGGTTGTCTGCAAATTGTTTGAAAGAATGATCTCTGATTACTTAAGACTTTTGGGAGAGGAAAGGTTGGATTAACAAGAGCCAGCATGGTTTTAGGAAGGGATATTCTTGGGAATCTCAGTTTGTGAAGAGTGCATCAGGATTTAGTAGAAGCTCAGGATAAAGGAGAATAGATCGATGCAATTATAATAGATTTAGTTAAAGTGTTTGATGTTGTAGATCATAATCTACTTATGAAGAAAATCAACACTATGGGGTTAGGTAGTAGTACAGTAAATTGGATAGAATCATTTATCAAAGGCAGAAAACAAAAGTTAAAAGTTGGCAATGCGCAATCCACTGAGATAAAGGTAGTGTCAGGAGTTGCTCAAGGATCTAAATGCCCTGCTTGAATGGGTAACCTCAAATAAGTTGGACATTAACATCAATAAATGTAGAGCCATTAGTTTTAACAATAATAGAATTCAAAACACATATATACAGTACAGGAGTATATGCAATACCAAAGGAAAACAAGAAAAATATCTCGGGATTGCTTTCAGCAGTGATCTAAAATGGAATGAGCATATAGGAAGAGTAGTTCTGAAAGAAAATAGAGCACTGAACTTTATCATGCAAACACTTAGAGAATTTCGTAAAAATGTAAAGGAGACTGCATATAAATCATTAGTTAAGAGTCTTTTAGAGTTCGGAGGGAATGCTTGTGGGATTCAAATGAAGTAGGGCTTAAGAAATATCTTGATAAAGTACAGAGATAGGCTGCTACAATTGTTTTAGGAAGATATGATAGGCAGGAAAGCATAACAAGAATGATTAAAGAATTGGGTTGGAAAAATTTAGAATCACAAAGAAAAAAGAAAAGATTAGCCATATTCTTTAAACTGTTTACAGGGTATGCTTCATATAAGGAGTTAAGAAATAGGATAAGTAAGGCAGCGTTCTTAGGTAGGCACAGACATAAATATAGTGTAAATTACATTAAACAAAAATCCTAAATAAGCAAATTCTGTTTTCTTAACCAAACAGTCGAAGACTGGAATTGTTTGACTGCAGGAGCTTTAGAGCCGTTCCCAAAATCCCTGAGGGGATTCCTTAAAAACAAAATTATACTGCTTAAATCATGACTGATGATGTCTAATAATTTTAACATATTGTAATATGTTATTGTATTGTAATGAATTGTATGATGTATTGCATTGTAATTTTTGTACGAGTTATTGTATTGTAATTTTATATATAGAAGTAATTCTTTATTTATGATTATTATGCATTAACAGATAGATGTATGATGCTGCCACCTGATGCACAGTCAAACTGCAGTGGGTATACTGTAATAATCAGAGCAATTTATAATGATTTTGAATAATCCATACAAAAAAAACACTTAACTTTGCAGTTGAGAAACTTAACAACAAAGACATCAATTTATGATGTTGGTTTGTCCACCAATTCATGGGTATAAAAATTAGGAGATTACCAAATTGAATAACAATGCTTAAAGACTTCAGAGAAAAACTGGCAAACAAATTTATTCTTTGACTGTAAATAAATCACTTCAAGTGAGGAATTTCTTTTAAAAAAATACATATAACCTCACTGAAGTAAAATATTTAAATAAAAAAAATCATGTTAGCATCAATTCATAACTCTTATCCATTTTATAACTGTATAAAGTTAGCTATAAAATTTTCATCTTCATAACACAGATTAAAGCAAAAATGAAAACTAAGATTAAAATATGCACCAATTGCACCAACAAGGATAGGAACTTTTCTCACCCATAAATCTAGCAGAGAGTAGATTATGAATAGCAATGAGTTTGGCCTGCAAGTCTACATTTTCTATTCCAGATTCACTTAGGAGTGCTCTTGTATCCATCAAATCATATTCTACATTTTCTTCAGAGCCAAGTATGAATATTTCAACCCCCCGATTTCTCATAGCACTGAAAACAAAGAAAACTTTACAAAAAAGGAACATTTACACATAAAAGATTGATTCATTTCCTCCATCAAATCTGTGTGTAATTCAGCAAAGATGTATGAAAATTTTACAAATAAGCTCTTTATAAAAGAGAGAGATAATTTAAAATATAGAAATAAATTGTTCCGGATAAAATGCATGCATTGCCAGAATAAAGCTATAAGTTATATACCTCAAGAGATTTTTAAAAGCATAGCTGCTATAATGCAAATAATGTTGGTATTGGATACTGATTAAACTCAAATTATGATTTCAAATTCAAATTTCTGAGATGGATTATCATTCCCTAGAAAAAGTTTTCATGATTTTCCATCAATTAAGCTATTTTGCTTGGAATTCATGAGAACCAAGAAATGCTTAAATTTAAGTTTGCAAACACCATAAATGAAGCATCATTTACAAAAATGCTTTTAACTATTCCCTAACAAATTCCAATTAATATAATCACCGGGATATCTGTCCATGGCGAGGATCTAGAGTGAAAAACAGTCTAAAGTCTGGGTGCGGAATTATTGTAGGAGGATCATCATAAGGTCCCACTCCACGTTCTCCGATGGTTAGGGTACCATTGGGCTCTAAGAGTGCATTGAGTCGATCCAACACAGCAGAGCTGCAGAGATTCACATTTTCTACAACCAGCCAGCATCCTTCTTTCAAACACTAAAAAAGTGATATTGAGGATGAAGAGAAAAGTGGTTTTGTAAAATATAACTTCATTCAGAATAATATGTATAATTTCTGAAATACCTTCACAAGAATGCTGTCAATCCACTCAAATTTGCCACCTCCATTCAATTTTCCACCATCACCTTCAATAATAGATTCCAGATTCTCCAATTGCCAAATCATGGATTCAGCTTCAGTCCTCTCATAAATTACATTGTTCAATTTCAGAATCTTTAACACCTCTTTTAACATTGATAGTCTCTTCTTAAATAAACTGCCCACAGGAAAGGCATCGGATGCTTCATCTACTGCTCAAAGTGATATAAAAAGTGTTACAGGTATGAAAACAATAAGCTCACTTTCTTTGCATTTCTTTAATCAAATCCAAATGACTAACATAATATGCTTACATATTTTAAAACTATAATGAAACAAATCTTCTAAAAGTTTTTTATGGGAACCTTCACATAGCTTTCCAAAAATTTCAAATTATCAAAAATACCTTAATAAGACAAAATTTTCTTAAGTTAGCATCATCAGTATTATGAACATCAATAATATTTTGGCTAAGGATAGAACATTTGCTTTGAAATTTACTTTCTTGAAGCAGTATCTTGCTATTAAGTCTTACCCTTAATGCTTTCAATTTAAAATAAATTAATAAATAATTTTTACTTACTTTCATGGGTGAAGGACAGATAATACTCAAATTCTTCCCAAAGTTGCTTAAGCTTCTTGTAGCTATTGTCACTTTTTCCACTTTTCTTCATAATATTTTGACCATATTCTACCAGTTCAGATGCTTGTGCAGCTAGTGATTCAAACTGCATCTTTATGTCAGCCTTTCAGAGATAAATATATAATGAAATAAAAAATCAACATAATGTCCCTTGTTTATAAATGCGGGTTCTATTGTTAACAATAATTAAGTGAATGAAGTATGCAATTACCTTCAAAGTGCCTTCATGATGCAACTCATCTGCTTTCAAGTCCTTCCATAGCTTTTCTAATTTTCCTATCATAGACTTTGCCTTTGAAGCAATATTACTTACAATTATTTGCTCTAGTGTTTTCAGCACCTCTAACAGAGATTCCATCTTTTGTTGAAATAGTCGTACCTCACCATTTTTCTCTGTAAAAGAAGGAATTTTATAAATATCAAGTCATCCACCAATTAAATGTTACAAATAAGTAACAAAGAGAGAATAAAAATAGTAACAAATTGTATCATATAATTATAACTTCTATAACATCTCTGTGATGAATGACAGATTATGTGAGCTCACACTACTAATGAATAGTAAAAAATAAAGTCAAATTTCTGCTTGCCTCGCAAAACACCCGCAAACCTATATTTCACTAGTTTTTATGAACTTTTACTAAGGTAAAGCAGAGTATCAACCCTTACAGTACATCCAAAAAAGTTAAAGCCAAACTACAGAAAATTGAAATGATGAAGAAAAGTCAAAGTAAATATGTTATAACTACTCTGGGTCTCATGGACTTGGTTTCACAGGAATTGCTATCAACAGATAACATCTCTCACCAACAAGGAAGCTTTACAAAAATCTCTTACATCAAATGGTAAAAAATAGAACCATGGCTTACCATTATAAATGTGAAAATTACTACTCAATCTTTGAAATTCTTCCCAACGTCTTAAGAGGTTTCGAGCCATTGATAGATTTTCCTCAATTAAGCTATTGCTTGGATTATCATGCATTTCCCGAGGTGACAGCAAGTGTTTACGAAGGGAATGCATGACTAATCTCTCTGTCTTTTCTGCTATGAGATCAAAGTGGCGGGTATAATCAGTCTGTAAAGAAATTACAAATAAATTAATTACAAGATGGTTAAATTATAAAATATATTCCAAATAAAAATTCAATGACCATAAGCACTAACCCATAGAATAGTGATATCAGAGTGAGGACTACAATTTAATAGCAACAAAGTACTTGCATTCTACTTCATGTCAAACGTAAGAGCAATTTTAGGATAAAAAAGATGGCTTTCTAGAGGACAATAGGAGAATAGGGAGTTTGGAAGAGTAATGGAATGATCATTATCAAATGGCATCAAGATTATTTATGAAGATAAGCTGGAAGGATAAAGAACAAACATAACTTTTGAAAATGGGAGATCAGTTAAGAAATGGAAAACCTCTCAGCATTAATGACTCTTAAATTACAACATTCAAATGAGTTCTTTTTTGAATAAGAGATTTTCAGGCTTAAAAGGTAAACTAAAATTAACCCTAAAAATATATAACAATATTAGCAAATATGATTGAAAAAAAGTAAAAGTTGAAGCAATGAAAATAAAGGAGTGAAAATACATTAGACCTATAACTTCTGATAAAACCTTTTGATGCATACAATTTGTTTATACCAGTTTACCTTTGGCAGTGACACAACTCTTTTTACAGACTTTCTTTAATGTGCAAGAGAAAACTAAATTTTTGCTGAAAAATAAAACTCATCTAA
The DNA here is from genome assembly GCA_000376725.2 of Ladona fulva. Classification (NCBI taxonomy): domain Eukaryota; kingdom Metazoa; phylum Arthropoda; class Insecta; order Odonata; family Libellulidae; genus Ladona; species Ladona fulva. Next base: position 338,155 of record KZ308230.1, on the reverse strand, counting down.
AAATCCCCACCTGTTCAAATCCTCCTAATATTTCAGTGGTATCCATTGAAGAGTTAACAGGCATGATTCTCAGCTCATTTCCAGTAAGATGTGCAAGAAGCTGAATTAATGATGTTTTGCCAGAGCCTGCCCCACCAACCTATCAATTGCAAAAAGTTTACATAGAAAAAATAAGATAAAAAAATTACAGTGAACAGATAGTATATTGAATAAATACATATATATCAGATAAAAAAAAACATATTTAAACTAAATGTAAATAAATGAAAGGCATAAAATATCTTGTAGCTCACCAAAATTGGTAACCATTTCATTTGCACACAGATTGCAACTGATCTCAACGAATGTACATCCTGATGAAGAAGGAGCTGATTTGGTCTTGGATGTGCATTGTGAGCCAAAGGATAAGTCAATGGCTCGGCATAAGTCCTCATCAAACTAATATCTCCAAACCAAACAGTATCTCCACCAACTCTTACTCTAGGAGGATCCCAAGTGGGCTCTTTATAGAGTGATTTGGCAAAAATATCCATGTAATGCTGTTTTACCTTTAAGAAAAGTAATAAAATTATTAAGCATTTTAAAAAGTTTAGTAATTTGAGGAGTAATTCGTCAAAACTTTCAGAAAAGGAATAAAACAATTAACCATCACACATACCAAACAAATTACAAAAAGCTATGAAAAAAATCAGTTAAAATCAGAAAATAAACTGAATATACATAAATCCAAAATGAATTTGTAGCCCTAAAATCACAAAAAATTTATAAAACTTAATCGAAAGAATTTTTATAAAATCAAATTCACTAAAAACTACTTTTAAGGCAATAAGGCTCAAGAATTCCTAAAGACTTTTATTCTCTTGATATCACAAATAAAATTTCTACAGTCAACCGTAAAATAAGAAAACTTGAACATGTGATTGTTAGATATGCATTAGACGAACAGAAAACGTGTTTGTAGCATTAAGATGCAACTACTCTTGCTGGAGAAATACAACAAAATCCATTATAAAAAACCACAAAAGAAAGAAAACAACAAAAGAGGAATTAAATTAAGACTTATTTCCACTTGCATTTAAGAAAGATCAAAACTGAAAACTGAGAGCAAGAATCATTAATTTAAACCCGGCACTTGTATCGAAAAAACTGTTTTGACGGGATTGAAAATTACTCAAAACAGTTTAATTTAAAATATTATCTGATATATATTGTTATTATTTCTAAAAATGGACATCAAAATCTTATATTTACCTTTTCTTTGTCCTCCACAGTACGCATTCGATCCACATAGAGTAACTGCACATACTTGGCTGGTTCCCATTTAGGGCCAGACCCATACTTTTTCGAGTGGTCATGATGTGAATTCATGACCTCAAACCAGCGCAGAAGGTCTCTTAAATTGAATTCCCATGGAGCTCCTCTGTGTCCCCAAAGACGCAGTTCTTGTGTTTCTCGAGCAAGATGAGCATTGAAGCTTACTGCTAGAGAGATGAGATCTTGGGGAGCAGCAGGAAATGCAGATGCTAAGATAAGCTCAAGGTCTTCGGATGTTAAAGCATCAATGTACACCTGGAAATTCCAATCACATTAAAACATTTAATTCTGAGTATCATAATCCTAAAACATACCTTTCACTATATAAAGACAGTAAATACACATAGATCTTATTGATTCAGTTGAATTGTTCTTAAGAATTTTATCTATTGGTAGAATTTTCATCAACAACCTAAAAAGAAATGTGATTTGACAAGCAAGCTATAATCATTGAGATATGGATGAAAAGACATAGGGCAGACAATAAGGTAAGCAAATTGAAGAAAGTACTTATAAGATATACATTGCTCAGAAATAAACCAATGAATAACCAAATGTATCAGCTAATTAAAATGACAGTAAACTTACCTGTGTAAATCTGTTAAGAAAAGAGCGAGGCAAGCCACGCCTAGCACCTCCCTGATTTAATGGATTTTGACAAGCAAATATACGAGTAGTATTCTTCTGAATAAAAAATGAACGTCCAAGTTCAGGAACATAAACTTCACCTCTGTGATCTAATGCTGCATTCAGACCTTCTAATACTGATTGTGAAGCCAAATTGAGCTACGAGATATCAATAAAAGAAAGGTGTTAGTAATCATGACTGATGTGATGTTATGCCTAGTATTTGCACTTTACTTGATAGATTTTAATTACATAGGAGTTGCAGACATGTTTTGAAAACATTGGATAGCAATATCCATTTTATTCATATTTAAACTAAGATGTGACAAAATCATCACTTCCTTCAAGGGCTGAATTGCTGAAGCATTTTTAATGTTAGATTTTTACAGCTACATTTAATAAGAATAATATGTAATTTTTCAGATATATATTTAAAGTCAAAAGAATTTCAAAATAATTTCTTTCGTACATACAGAAATAGCTTTTAACCTGATAGGTAATCTTACCTCATCAAGTACTATCCAACTACCAGATTTAAGTGCTTGCAGGAAAGGACCATCTCTCCATGCAAACTGTCCTCCCTCTCCTCCTTCCACTGGTAGATCAGCTCCAAAAAGATCAGACACATCCTGTAAGAATATTTTGAAATGCAATAAATATTAAGGAAGGAGAGAAAATATGTTAATGAAGCAGAAAATTTCTTAACATTAACTGCACTCCCGAAATTCCTACGACCTAATCCATCATTAAAAATTTATGATGCCTGATCCAATCCCACAATGACTACTAATCAATGCTACCATTGATTATTATCATTACTAAGAATCAGCCTTTCACTTGGTTCCACAAAACCCAAGCTATTTCAGATCAATTGAAAACATTTTACATACTCATACCTTTCTACTTTCTAACTAGTTAAAGTTATATCTTGATGTATTGAGTAAATACCAAAATTTAACCAAACTTCTGTGAATTCAATTTTAATGCATAGCTTGGTAAAGACTGATACAAACCGTCTGCTCGGAGAGATTAATGCGCACTAGACGATGGTTAGCCCCATTGGCTAATGCAGCAACCAATGCAGTCTTGCCTACTCCAGGACTTCCTTCTAACAATATTGGACGACCACCAATCTGAAGAGCTCGCAGCAGACGACGGGCATTATTTCCAGTTGTTGGAGCATCAAATGAAAAACGCTGCATGATGCTAATGTCATGGTACATAACTAATTAAAGGAAACAATAAATAAATATAGAAGTCTTGAAAAATCCAACTTATCTATAATGAAATAAATTTACTACAAATATTTTAAAATCTTATCACAATAAGGCTCTTTTACCAATATCCAGCATATAAAATTAAGATTTTGATGATTCCTTTGGTGAAACCTGATGTGTAATACAAGCATAAATACTGACAAAGTAACTTTTTCAGGGGAAACTCAATAGTATAATAATGAAGTATGATAGCCAAGTATGGTAGAGTGGTAATGATATAAACCAACAAAAATAAGTATATTTTCTACATAACTTACTTTAAAATTTTGTTAATGGAAGTAAGACATTTAAATAATGATTTGTAACTTTAAAACATTAGTGCCAGATTTATTAAATAAAATAACCAATAACTTTAAATAAAAAAACAATATTTCTTTGTTTTACTGAGATCTGAACAGTAATTACTAACACCATCAGTATCATTGTATTTCTCTGACGAAGTAGTTCATATATAAATAATTTCAAAGGATGATTGCTTATAACACAAAATAACAATTTTTAACTCTATAAATATAAGATGAAGCAATTTCCCTAAAATTCAAATATGATAAGAAAGAATCAGCACATAACTCTATTGATAATTGATAGGTTTAAATGAAAACAAGCAGGAGCAATAACATACGTTTATCACCAACATCAATGAAGAATGGAACTGTCCCAAATCTGTTTGGATGAATCTCAAATGTTGTCACATTTTTTGCAATAAATGATTCAGTGTTCAGTTGTACACCAGATGAATCCTCAACTAACTTAACAAGATATTTCACAGCAGACTCCTGAAGATTGTGCAGGGATGAAGCCCTTTAATTGGAAATAATATGTACATCATAGGAAACGAACACAATAGATTTTAGAAAACAACAGTTCAAAATATGGTTGAAACAAGTGAAACATACTTAGGACATTTTAATAATAGAAATAATGATTTGAGTATATTTCATTAATCGACTTCATAATATAAACTTACAATCTCAGTAATACATTTGATTCTGTATAGATTTTTCAATTTTGTACTATCTAAGAATGTAACAAATAATAATGTAATTACTATTTTAATTCATCAAAGACAACACGGTTACTTTGAAATATAAAAGCTACATCTTATGATAATATGATTCTCTTTAGATAACTTACTTTTCTGAACTTGATATACCACTTCCAAGACTGTCCAAAAATGTAAAACAAGCTCCATGTACAATGGCACTTGGCAGGTCAAGATCACAGTCTTTGGTGGTTACATTGATGAAATGTATCCAATTCAAGTAATCACGAATGCTGATAGTAAATCTGCAGGAAGAGAATGTTGACACAAACAATTAAAATCACAAAATATGCATGGAATATACACAGACTGAAGATTTTTTTTCGGACTGATGTAAATTTAATGAAAACTCTAAATGATGTAATTTAATACTACTACTATTTAATACGTCTACTGATGTAAATTTAATGAAAACTCACTGAATTTTAAAGAAAAGGTCAAGAAACATAAAAAAATTATTATGAGGTAAACAAAAATAGTTTCTAATCTTAATCAAAAAGAAGTAGGCTGATAAACTTCCACCTTAAAAAGAATATTAAAAACAGGAAATAGCTAAAATCTATCAAAACGGCAGGAAAAAATGTTCCTTTATAACTTAATTGTAATTTATTTGGTAAAATGAATATGGGATGATGCATAAATATTATCTAATTCAATTAACATTTCTATGTTTATAAACATATAGTTTACGATAATGATACTTTGAAGGCAACCTAACATATCATTATTATGTTATTCTACCTAACTGGCAAGTTTTCTCATGGATTGTTCCTTCGTTCCTCTCTTCTCTCAACCAATCTCCTCATAGCCAAACATTTTCCAGAATAGAACATCCTTGACATTCATGAAATGATCTACCATGCCATTCTTAATTCAATGAATGATCTACCTCACACAAATATCTATTGGAGCAATAGGTAATTGTTAGTTGTATTGTTTACTTTGCTCTGTTCAACCAAACCCAAACTGTTTTATTTACCAAGACAACCCAACCTAGCTCATAACATGTTAGCAAATTACTATCCAGAAGTAATAAAACCATGGAGTTAATTGCATAATGGAAGAGCACCTAAATAAGAGTATAGGACAGGGGTGAACAACCCTTTCAGTGGGAGCCAATTATGGGATGCAACTGACTTGTTTCAGACATACAAAACAAGTCTTCATAAAAAAAAACATTTTCATACAATAAACTGCTCAATTTTTTTTCATTCACTCAGTTTTTCATGATTCACATTACTATTAACAAATCAAGATATCAAATAATATGTTCTCAAAAATTTTGTCACAGATTTGGCCAATTTAGACATGTGCTTTCAAAAATGTTGCCTACCCCATTTGTAGGATAACATAATCGATCTTTATTCAAGTAAAAGTGATCTCAAATTTAAAAAAAAGACCACTACATCTTCAGCTACTGGTACACAGAATATAATCAGATCTTCTGCAGTTACAACTTGGAAGGGTCACCTTCATTGCAGATGTTACATTGGGTTAGACATTATGTATAACCAGAATACATAATCAAAATGGCTATTTATATTTACAAATAATCCCATTATCAATAAGTATGCTCAACTAGTTACTTTTTGGCATGCATTATTGGTATACTAATTAATGCACCTTAAACTAGAAAAGAGAACATAGAGAGAGTTAGCATTGAACAAAAAAACTAAAACAACATGGATTAAAGGAAATTTATATAGTAATTTGTGTAAGACTCTACACATTTATCATAATACAGGTAGACTAATATTGAGCACATCATATAAACAAGTGTGGTTAGCTGGCTTTGTACTTTTTAGCATCCCAGTTTGTAGATATTGTATCCATTGATGCCAATTTATTTATTTTTTTTAAAGCCACTGATGCACTCTGAAAATTAGCTGAAACGATGCTAAACTCAGAAAAATTATCATTAAAAAAGTAGTTAAATATGAGATATCTTAAATTTTCTTCTATAAATGGAGCATTAGTTCATTGATCACACAAATTAAATTTATAGTGTGGATATTATGACTTTCATCAACTAAAAGTAATGTTATTTTAATCTTAAGCAAGTTGAACATGTTATTTTGAGAGAAGGTAGAAGAGGGTTGATGAAACAGGACATACTACAAGTGATGTCACTAAAATAGAAAAATGGTTCTTAAAAGAATGGAAAATTCACTCGATTTAGTGACACAAGTGCTAAATTGGCAACTATGATTGTATACTCGGGACTCACCAAGCACCATCATATGAATTCTGGTTATGTGAATGTATGAATTAAATAATTTGTTACGATAAAAAATGTCAGCAAGACATTTAAGTTACTGACCTAATTATCAACGCAAAGCATAACTAAGAGGATGATTTAACAATCAATGAAAGGATCTCTCTAAAGCAGAGAATGTGAAGGTAAACACCATCTTGCAAATATGGGGTATTTTAGCTTGAGAGCATACATACACAGTTGTGAGCAACTTATCCCTTTGAATTGGTTGTAGATACCAGACTAATGCACAATTTTTCAAAAAAAACCCACCAGCAAGAAGTGTTTAAATTCATATATCCTGAGTGAAAATTTATATCCAAAACTCCATACATTTCATCAAGTATGATCAAAGATAGCGTTATCTTCCATGTAGACAGCAACTTTTATTTTCGGGCTAGGATTTCAGGACATGTCCTGGCTTTATAATACCTGCCTTTTAACTGGAAAATGCTTTTCAGACATACAAATATCTTGTTAACTATGGAGCATCATAATCCAATATTTTCCATGCTGCTTAACCAATTGAGGTGTTTTATTATAACTGAATTCTTATGACTGATTAACATTGTATACTATAAGTCAGGTCTGCACAAAACAGTCCATGGGTCACAGAAGGCCATATAGAGTTCACACTGTGGCCTTGGGCAGTGGGTTTTTTTTTCATACTTCCTATAATGGCTGGGTTATTTGACTTTCCTCAAATATTATACTTATATCAAAACAGTTTTCATTAGTCAAAAATTTATCTGCAGCCCATTATAAATTTTTAAATAATTCATGCAGCCCTTCCCATCATAAAATAAGAGGAGTTTTAGCAAAAATGTACTGATTTATTTTTATTTCCATTACGAGAAAGGAGCATACACACATTCACCTTAGTTGTATTTCCCCCTCTCCTTACATCATTTTCAATTATGTAAATGTCCCAGTTTAGCAGTTCTCTGGACTCTTATAAAGATTTCTAGTTCTCAATACAAAGCCAATTTCACTTTCCACCTCTTTCTAGGCCATCTTGTCTCTTAATTGGTGATCATAATTAGAATAGTAAAGCTCATATTAAATCCAAGTTACCATATAGGCAATGCAATGGGAATGTTTCCTTTTTTTTCTTAATGAAACTAAATGTATATTAACAGAGTTACTTGGAGCATCATCAGTTCCATGTTCTAATAGTAGTATTTTTTATAGTGCTTTAACGGGTTATTCTGCACATAAGGATCCTCACTGAGAATAAGACCCAAGACTGCTTTCACAAAAGGCAAACCTGCTACCCTCTTGACTATCTGAGAGCCTCAGACATTGTTAAAAGAAAATATTTTATAGAAAAGATTTCAAATTTAAACTAACCATAGTTCTGTAAAAGAACAAATCTCAGTTAATAAATACAAGTGAATAAAGTAATAAGTAGGTTAAAGAATGTTAATACAGCCTTAGAAAATTTCATTTGCTTAAGTCTTTGATGTTTGACATTTTTCCAGTACTGGTTTTGTTTGAACCCTGCTTGTTCACACTTGAGATATTCACATGTCCTAGTTAAGTCTTTCTCTTGGCACTCCTCCAATTATGTAACAATAGAACAACAGTAAAGAATGTGGAGAGCTTCTTAAGATTTTCAAGGTTTAGAGGGTTTTATTTATTCATTAGAATCATTCTTTTTCTTTGAGCTTTGCGAGTTACAATTCAGGCAAGAGAACATACTTCCATGCCAATTAAATATATCAACTGATTATAAGTACTATTGTACTCCGCAGTACACCAGTCCCATCATAGCCCACGAAATTGAAGGAGGGATCGTTCTGTCGTGGTAGCTTAGAGGACAGAGCACCCGCCCGGAAAGTGGGAGACCCGGGTTCGATTCCCGGCTGCGGCAGACTTTTTCTCTTTCAATTTCTTCTTCTCAACTTTGATTATGATAGGGGATTGCCTTCAGAAAGAAATACATAACTCATTCTACCTACCATATTTTGAGGGATTGTCTAGGTCTATGGAACATCTAAATCTAAAATATATGACAGAATTTTAACTGAAAAGCAAAGCATAATTCTGTATCAAGCACGTAAAGAGATCACCACCAATACATTTCAACAAAAAAGAAATCTACCTGCATCTACCCAAGATTTAAAATCAGAGACAAAGTCAATCACATCCAAGCAAAAAGTGTTTGCAGTTTCAGGATTCCTTAAGCTGAGGAAAGAATTTTGAGATTGGATTTAGATTGGTCTGGGTTAACTCATAAATCTTTCATGCCCTGAGATGACCTAGAAGATATATTGGTTTAATACAGTGAGTAACAACTCTCTAGAATAATCTTCCAATTGTTAATCCATGAGACATTTTGATATAACTCATTTGATGACTGAGAGCATGTTACATATTATTATCATGTATAGACAAGTATTAACTGTGCTTCCTGTTTTTAATCACAAGATTTGAATCCAAGCAGTCTAAGAAATGCTCCCTAAGAATGTTATGAAATAGTATGTAAGTGAAAATCCCATGGTCACAATCATTATATCATATTCTCAATCGAATGTTTTGTTACACAGTTTCACCCTTTGCCACCTTTTTTCCAAAGCAAAAAGTGAGTCAATAAGAAGCACAGCAAACTGATCATAGTCATGAGAGGGAGAGCTGAACCATACCCCTATTTTCAAGTCCGAGGTATAGATATGCTCATACTGAATAAAAACTAGGAAAAGGTCATCTATAAAATGCATATGACTCCACAATGATGCCATCCTTACATCATCAGGCAAAATAATTCCTACTTAATTATGGTTAGCTGAAAATCTAAAGAGAATGATATCTCTGTATCTGTAGTAGTAGCTCACTTCTGACATTTTTATTTTCGTGGATATTTCCAGAGGATACAAACTTACAACAGGGATATGGGAAAAGATAATTCTTTTAATACAGATAAGAAGGGGTAATTTCTGAGGATGTTGGAACATATGATTGCTTTCCCTAAGCAAGCACAAAGAAAGTAAAGGGAGAACAAACTAAGGAAAGAGAATTTGTCTAAGCCTAAGTCTAAAAATGAAAGCCAAATATTTAATAGAAGTTTCTAGGATTCACATGAGTACATTCTGTGTCTCTTTTTTCCAGTCACACATATCTTACATGACCATTGAGTTTTCTTCAACCACTGTTGAAGACAAAGAATGTTAACCTGAATTCTTGCTTTTTATATGCAGCTTCTTCTGTTTACTCTGTTTATTTAGAACACGCATACAATTCAATCTTTACCCGCATCAACTTGGTTGTGCTTTTTATCACAGCAAACTATTTAACAGTTAAATAGTGACTGAATTCACATAAATGAGAAACAGAATGAGGAATTCTCATTGGAAGAAAAGAATTTGGATAGACTTCTGGGTTAATTTTGACTAGCAGCCAAAATCTAGGGATATAGTGCATGCAAATAAACATTATTGCAAATTAAAATGAAAGAGGCATTACCACAATATTTAGTGCTCATATAATGGCCCAAAAAATCACAAAGCTTGATGTTTAACCCTTGGCTATGAACTAAACCTGAATAACTGCAAGGGTTTCTTATTGCAGATGTTTAAGAATTACTTAGGGGGGAAAAATTTAAATTAACAAATGAGTTGCAGCTAAAACCAATAGTTAATCAGATTCATCCCTCTTCTTTTACAACGAAGGATGGTTAACAAAAGCAGGACAAGTGAATAAAACACTAACCTCAGGAACTGAATGCACTATCATTATTAAAAGAGTAATAACTCCATTTTATAACAATGAATTTTTAGACATTTAAAAACTGTTCGTATTTTTCTATTGGCTATTAAATTTGGATACAGGTTTTTTGTTTTTCTACGCTGTTAGGTAACTTCTATTAAAAAAGTCATTTTCATTGAAAACAGAATTTATATATAATATAAAAATAGCTTCATTGTCAGTCATTGTTTTTAAACGTTTCATATACATTAAAATAATTTAAATTCAAAATCACAAAAAAACATTATGACACAGTAACAAAAATTCACACAAAATATCAAGAATCAAAGGAATTATAATAAAGCTACTACTGCAACGCAACACTCTTCTTTTTCACAAACATTTACTCAAACACAATGGATAAAATTTTATTTTAATTCAATGAACTAAGTATTTCAAAGTACAATTTGCTTACTCGAATCTCAGAGCACCCTCAGCGTCAAGCTTTAGCACAATATTTATGCTAATATTGAACACACTACGAAATATGACTACAAGTAAAATATTGGCGTCCAGATTTAAGGAAATGGGCTGTACAAATGCGTAAATGATTCTGTCACTAACATGGTTTCCGTACAACTGGAAATTAATGTTACTGATACATCATCCTTGCGTGGCTCAAAATTTAACAAAGTGACTAAGTAATCAAAACTAGAGTCGTTAATACTGAATTAATCGGGAAGACCAAACTCTTTAAAATGGGCCTCGATATTACATTACATTTTAAGAGTTCAAGGCTCCATTATAAAAGGACCTAAAGACAGATTGGCTATCACCATGAGCTAAACCAGATGGGCAACTGGGTTTTATTCTAGCGCAGCACTTCTTTTACACAACCTACAAGGTCGAGGGACGGGTTTATCTTCCCGAAAGGAGTCTTTGTCTTCTGTAACCCAAGGATGTCGAAGTATATCTTCCAGACTAGGACGATCTGCCGGCTGAACGCATAGACACTTTCGCAAAAGATCTCTACATTCTGATGATAATCTTGGGCATAAATCCACCTCTGCTGTGACAATTTCATCGTCTTTTTTGAAAGGCCACTCACCACAGAGCATAACATAAAGAAGAACACCAAGGGACCACACAACTGCACGTTTACCGTGATAGCAGCCCAACTGAATCCATTCAGGCGGGGCGCAAATACGCGTTCCGTTGAAATCATAATAAAGATCATCTTTTAAGAGAGTCGCCGTTCTAAAATCAATCAACTTTAAAGAATGTGACTTTAAATCAACTAAAATATTCTCATCCTTTATATCTCTGTGCACAATCCCAGCAGCGTAGCACTGCAAACACGTTTCAACGATTTGAATAAAAAACTCTCTGGCTAGTGTTTCACTTAAAGTTCTTTGTTCATCTATGTAATCAAACAGATCCATCACAGGATCAGGTTTTTCCATAACAATTAAACAACAATCATCACACTCATAGTAGTCGAGAATCTTTATGCATCCTGGTATTTCAGACACTTTTCTAAGGGCACAAACTTCCATGGGTAAGCGTTCGCCTTCTATAGTAGCCCAGTCGACTATTTTTTCTTTTAAAATGTGTTTAATAGCTACAGACAACCCATCACGAATACGAACACCCCAGAAGACACTTCCAAAGCCGCCTTTTTCCAGAAGTTTACCGACGCGGTACTCCCGCTCAAACGTTTGTCGTTGAGTGCTCATGTCTTTCTACACGCAGCGGCGAAGTCTGCCCTCAAGCTCGTTTTAAAAGAGACAGAAACCCATAGATGGCCTACAAAACGTTTAGCTGCTAACTTTATCCGCTAGCGAAATTTAGCCACTATACAGCCGTATCTCATCCAAGATAACTGATAGTAACCTCCAATTACGCGTGAGGAAATACGTTTTTATTTCTTCAAATATCCTCAGAATATTTAACCAACCTTTTTAGTCCGCGCGATTCTCTACTCTCTTCTGTTATGCCGCGGTCAATTAAACGTCAAAAAATAGCAGACGCAAGGACAGCAATTGACCTATTTCGCTTCTACCATTGAAAAAATTATTAAAATTGATCGCCAAAAAATAAAGAACTTGAACTATTTCATCGATTGGACACTCTGCCGAGATAAACCACAATTCGCCACTCAAAAGATCAGCGCCATAAATTTACTTGATTCGGGATAATGACTGCGGAAAAATTTTTGTGGATCAAATTACAGAAGCAACTAATGACAGGTTATTTTTAGCAAATTCTATACATTTTTACATCCATTACATAGCATCATAATCCTACAGCTAGAATTAACAGAGGGCATACTTTTGACATACATTGGGGTGCTAATTATCCTCTCGACAACGCAATTAAAATAGTTCTTTGCTTACGTAGCTCCCACCTGTTTCTTCCGAAATTTAATCCAAATCATCTCCTGAACTTAGGAAATAATCTCTATTACCTTCAACGACATATATTTTCGTAAAATTTAAGAATTCGGGCAATTTCAATCTAGTTACATACAATACGACATTGCAATGATTTACGGCGTTTCGATTATAAGTCCTATTTTTATCTAATCAATATCAGCTCTTTGACATTTACATAAAATATATTACTGCAAATTAAACGAAATGTTATAGACTTCATAAAAGGTTAAAACTAATTGTCCTGACAATGACAAACTTCAGCATGATGTGAATATTTGAAATTTATATCAAGTACAATAACGTAAGAGCCAAGGAATTATACAAAATAAATCACCCAACTGTTGACTGTTGTCACCCAGCAATATGCTGATAGGTAGTTTGCAAGAAATTAATAAGAATTTTAAGTCGGTTTTAGCCTTGTAATGGTGAAATACTCAAAAGTACAGTTAATGACGCTGTTAAGAAGAAAAGCTCCCCAAAAACAACAGAATTATTTTTCATGCATTACAATTCGTAGCCAACTACATATTATTAAATTAAGTAATAAAGCCTTAATATAAGAAAAAAAGGTTACAGATACTTCAGTGCAATTTACCTTTCCTTTCTCTCTCTCACTGCAACTTACAATAACCAACTTTCTGCAAACAACTTCAGCCTTGCTACCTACCATCTCTTTTCCCCATTAGACATGATCCAGCTTTAGATTAAAGCATATCACTGTTAAAAGTGATAATCATTACCACTAGTAAAACTCTGTAAACATATTTGGTAATAAAATCACAACAATGATAAGGGTAATTAAGGATAAGGGACAATTAAGGGTAATATTATCAGTGATTGGCAAATTACTGAATAGAAGATAATTTTTGAAATTTTCCTTTGCCTAACAGATTTGTGGCATAAATACGAATTCTTGTTAGAATGAACAAAATAAATTTCTGATTGTATTACAAATTAAATTTTCTGAATAAAATATGCTACTTGATAAGTATTGGTGGAATCATGTTGTTGTATGCTCTTATTGATGATAACTACAAAGTCAAGGTTGAAGGGCTACGACTTTTATTCTCACACGTCAAATAATAAATTTCTTATAGTTACATAATTTGTCCAAGCAGATATTCAAAGGGAAGTCTAAGAGATTTGAAATTCAGAAATAGCATTCAGATAGCAATACATTTAAGACCTAATTTTCCTTCAACAAGATTTCACCTACCTTTTCCCAATCTCAGTAGAGGAGAACCAGCTGACAAATTCGAGTATTATGTGCCCAATTCCAGAGGTAGCATCTTCTTGGTTTGCAAGGGAGAGTCCATCCCTCAAATTTTCTTCTATTAAGCGCATAAGATCACCTCGGTCTTGACAGCCTTCACACCAAATCTCAGTGAACCGATTTCTTAAAGCAGGAGAAAGCTGAAAATTAAAATTGACAATAATAAAGTAAAATGTTTCCTTGAACAGTGGTTCTCAATTCCCCAGGTATACCATAGTTCCAAATTTCATTTCCCCTTTCAAATATAATACACTGAAAAGATAAATGCCACGTAGTATACACACAAAATGTTGAAAATCTTATATTTTCTCCCTAGAAGTACACATACATAAATAATTAGAATATTTTTGGGGTAAAATAAAAACAGAAGTTTCACGCAAAATGAAAGTTAACAGTTTACAAAATTGAATACAATTTAAATTGTATATTCATAACCAATTTTTCTAATATTCTTAATAGGATATCTTTTTTAAGATTTCCCAAACACAGGTGAGACTCATAAAAAGTGTAAGAGACATCTTTACATGTCATATTTTTTTCTGTGGTGTCTACAATCACCTCTTTTTTGCCAAAATCTCCACCAGGGTTCATTGTTCCCACAAAATGAAATTTTGGATGAGCTACAATGACAACAGCATTGGCACCATCACTGCCACCTCCTTTTTCAGCCAAGAGGAGTTTCCTTTCAGGTTCTGAGGAAAAAATCGTAATTATTAATTTAACCCTCTCAATAACATTTCTAGTTAGATTATCAATTTTATTCTATCAGATTATCAACATACATAAAAGTACATTTCACAAATTGTATACTATGAAAACATTTGAATTTTCAAAATGCTACTTAAATTATAATTAAAACTTGATGATGGAAACAAGAGGATCAACAGAATCTTTATAATAAACAACTAGAAAACAAATAGAAATAAATAACAATTGTATTTTCCACATTCTACCCCACATAAAAACTGAATAGTGATCATAATCAGTGCTGCTATTATAAACTTAAATTTCCCTTTAATATCATAAATGATTTTTAATTTTGTATCAGTAGCTAGATTGTGATAATTTTTAAGTTCTTTATCCAGATATTTTTAAGTTTACGACATAGTGAGATCAGCAATATCTGAACAGTTTTTAATAAATTCACAGGGATTACACATTTAACTATTTCAATTTAAGCTTCAATAACTCTTGACCAAGAATTTTCAGCTCTCTAATGATACATTTACAATATCATTGATTCTTTTCTTTTTCTAATATGCTTTAAATACATATAAAATTTAAACGTTATAATAAAAAAATATTATGACTAAGCCTAAAACTATCCTTTGTTTAAATAAGTATTCAAATTTTACATTCTTCATAGAACTTTGCCATGTTATGGATCACATATAAACATTTATAAACTTTGTTAACCATTAATTATTATTAAAGATTACAATTCTTTAATAATAATAATAATAAAGAAGATATAAATCTATGATATAGACCTAAATAATAATATCTTCCATAAGGACATTTCCCCTACAGAAAATAAAGACATACCAAGAAGCGAATTCAGTCTTTCCAAAACGCTGTCATCTGCAAGAGATATTTCATCAGCTAAGAAGACATCACCATCACTCATGGCTTTAATGAGAGGGCCATCGACCCACTCAAAAAGTTTTTTAGATGTATCACCCCCACTGTCCTAGAGGATGAAATACAAAATAATCAAAATACTAATCAAAGAATAAAGAAAATAAGAGATTAAAGATTTCAAGTTGAAATGTCGACAGTTGCCCAAGAAAGCATAAAACACTTCTTGTTTCATAAGTGGTTTTCTGTTTAGTGATTCACTAATTTGTTTAATAGCAACGGGATCTGAATTTAGTGAAAAAGTCACCTGTGTATCCTCATGAAAACCACAGAGAACAGTGGAGTGCAACAAGTGAATGAGTGGAGTGAATTAATATTAATAAATTTATGAGAGATCTTTTTGAAAAAAAATCAACAAGAATACCTACTCATGAATAATATATAGTCAAATAACTTTCATTACAACTTCTACATTAATTTTTATAAAATACTGTTTTTGGTGGAAAAAGAAATAATACATGCTAAACAGAGAAACAAATGATAATACTGGGGAACAATTTGAACTTAATCTCTGTTGAGTTAGATTTTTCAGCCAATTTAGACTAAAATAGCCATGCTGATTTCAAAACTGCTGTTAGTCTTCTTCTATCACATCAAGCTTTTTCTCTACAGTTTATCTTAAGGCAACGATTCTAGGCTGGATTGAGCCTGGGTTGAGGGGAGCACTGGCACTCCTATTAGATGGTAGCAAACCAACCTTGATATAAGAGGGGCCTAGAACAACACTGGAGACCAGGGACATATTCACACTTGTCTAGGTTATTTTGTTACACATAAGACTGTGTGTGAGGTTGTGAGCTGCTTGATATGGTGTATCATATTTCGAAGTTTAGTCTAGAATCATGCAGCCATTTTCTGATAGAAAGAACAATATATTCCTAAATTTGAACATAAAATTGGATATAATGAAGCAAATAGTGAAAGCGTTGTCAACTGAAGGAGACTGTTCTCATTTTCATCTCAGGTACATCATTTTGAGGATTCTTAACCTGAGGTTTGAAAAGTTTTTGCCAATGAAAGAAAGGCCTGTGAGTTATAATGATTCATCAGCTCATTAAAAATTATATTACTTACTTCAAACTCAAAATTTAACACACAATATTTAAATTAAGTAAAATGGAAATAGACACAAAGTTCATACATTTAGTCAAATATAAGCCTTGCATATAAAAGTTCTATATTCAAAGGTCAAAATTCACCAATTCTCCTCTTTTATGTCAAACATACCCATCAAGTAATTCCATCAGCACAAATAGTTACATCATGCACGTTCTAAAGTCACCATTGATATAATATTACACATTAATATTATATTAGGAATAGATTGCTTATTTCAAGAAAAGAGACATCAAGAGGGTTTTTACAATTGCCAAACAACAAAAGTACGTTTATTTGTTCAAAAACTGGAACACTACTTGAAATAATAATTCATTGTATGAGATCCCATCCATGTTTAACTTACGTTTGAATGTTCTCTGACAGGTCTTAGTCCTCCCAGAAAATCAGCCCCTTCTGTGTGCATATGACAGTTAACTGTGTGTAATTTTTGGCCACGCAATGCAGCTAATAGTTGACAGGAAGTAGTTTTCCCAATGCCTGTTTCCCCAACTAACAATACAGGCTCATCAAACTGGAATGCTTTTGCTGCAACAAACAACAACAAAATCATAATTTAAGGCACATAAAACTACAATTTTTATGGTATAAAATCAATAAAGACTGTGGTACAATGCTCAAAGATAAAGTATAGAGACACACCAATCATATGAAAACTGTACAAAAATTACAAAATTTGAGAGGATTTAGAAATGGTAAAAAGAAAATTTATTATATCACAAAATATAACATTCTCTGGAAACTTATGCCTTGCAAAATATCAGGTTTCATTATCACTAATAATCCCTTTCTTTTGTTTTAAAGACTGAATTGCTAAAAAGGAGTCTTTGAAATCATTGCAACTGGGTCTTGCGATCCCTTACCATATAAAATGCACATTCAATAGATTTAATGAATATGAATTATGAATATGAAATCATGAAATTACAGAAATTCATATTTAATTATGCAATAGAAAAAATATTCAATCAAAATTCTCAATGAAGCCTTTGAATTTAAAGGCCAATAAATATTATATCAATACATAGTTCATAATGTTAAAAGGAATTGGGTCTGATATGACACTAAATAAAATCTCAAAGAAATTATAATATGATATACATTACCAAGCAAGACTGCTTGTCTTCTCATATTTTTGGTCCAAACAAGATGTTGAAATCCATTTGGAGAGGCAGTTAAAACTAGTTCTTCCAAAATATGACGGGTCACTGTGGATGTTTTTGAATTTACTGAAAGTAAAAAAAAAATTTCTAGATACAGTATGTTCAGATACCCCACTGTACAGAATATGACATTTTGAGGAAAATTAAAAATAAATTTTTCAGAAAGTAATTGACTGAAATCAGTTAAACTCACAAGTAAATAGTTCCTCTGGATCAACATTACGCTTGAGATGTTTCTTTATAGCCTCAGCTATCACTTTTCTCTCTTCCTCTTTTCGAACTCGACCAGCAAGAAGAAGATAGCCTTCATGAGCAAGGTGTAAATCCCAATCATAGAATTTTTTGTCTCCTTGTGGATTGTTGGCAAGACGATACCTCTCACCCCAGCGAAAAAGATCACGCAAAGTTATAAATCCCTGCTTCCCAGCAAACATGGCACTACCTCGTCGATATGTCTATAAATAAAACCTTACATCTTACAATCTATTTTGGCCATCTACGTACTTCTCAATCTGTAAATTCAAAAGCTACAAACCTGTAAATCAGTCATTACAGAAACCAATTTCTTAGAATAAGATGGAGGCATATCACATCTCATTTCAAGTATAGTTCTTAGCTCTTCAGGAGGTATTTCATCAAAATGTAATTCCACAAATCTATTTCGGAAAGCGCGAGACAGAAGCTGCAATGATAAAATGAACATCAAATCATTGTTCAATAATATTCAAAAGATCAGAATTAGGTAGGACAGGAAGAATGCTGATAGAATAATATAGCTGCCCATCATCATATTAAAGTTAAAACATATCCAAAGTAACAACTCTACTAACAAGGAGTGATACTTTGCTTGTAACTTGACTTTGGAACTAGATTAGCCAAGAGTGATAGATAATCAAAATGATACCTTATTTTTTTATAAGGGTTTCTCTCCACGTGCTTAAGAGATAGTGAAGAATGATGCATAGCCAACTCCTGTCCAAAAACAACCTCAGTGTCCACATAGCAAACTCTGATCTAAGAAATGAGGCTATGACAAACTGTTTATGTTATAAAAGAGTCATCTAGTAGAGAAATAAATGAAATTGCATTTGAGAAAATGGATAAAGCTCTTCAGAGGAAGGTTTGCAATAGATTCATAAAAGATGAAAAATTTTAGATAAAAAATGATAGATAGAAGAGGAAAAACAAAAAGAATCTGCCTGCACAGCTATCACCAAAAACCTATGGTCAGAACCTTTTCTAACTTGGCTACCAGAGCTCCTGATAAAGTTGGTGCTCAGTCAAGTAGTTATTAAAAGAGGATGGGAGATTTTTAGGTAGAATCTTTAAACATTTATATCTCCTAAGTGGGTGAAGAGATATTCTTTAAATTAAATATGGTATCATTCAATTTCAATAATTTATCACACTTGACGAGTCTTTTTCCAAAGTCACAAACAAGCATAGTATTACCCTTTATAAGATCTATAAATTTACATTGTGCATCAGAAGGAAATACCAGCAACTGCTTATCTGTCAAACATATTAAACAAAAACCAAATAATATGAAGAATGTATGGTTTGTGTAGAAAAATTAATAATACATACAGCTCTAAAAGAAGAGTTACCTTGAAGAGTAACCTTGTATGAAACTCATGACAGCATATTCATTTATATACAACGATCTTCTCACTCTAATTCACTAAGTTTACAGCATATGATGTCGATATTTTATACAGAGCAAAATTTGAAAAGGGTAATCAATAACTCCACTTCTACATAAAAGTACACACCACATGATTTAATATAAAAACATACCTTTCTTCCTCCATAATGTCCAGGAGGGTTTTGGGTAGCAAAGAGCATAAAATGAGGATGTGCTTGCACCATCTCCTGGGTCTCTGGTATGTAAAGCTCACGATTGTCATCAAGGACTCTGTTTAGAGCTTCTAATACATCAGATGGAGCCAAATTCAGTTCATCAAGTATAATCCAGTAGCCTTTTCTCATTGCCTCCACCAACACACCTGACAAGTAATAAAACACAAAGTAAAGGAATCATATTCATAATGTTAAGTTTGGAAGCCCAACTAAGATTAGCCAAGAATAATGACATAAGCTTCAATTTACAAAATTGTACTTGTAAAATATTTTGGAATAAAAATACTGATGATTAGGTCTAAATCAATTTACAGCTAGAATTTCAATAAGCTGTCCCTTTCAAAGGATCTATAATTCATTAAGGAAAGGTCTATCAAGTTTGTAGAACTGAAAACATGCAATAATTTCTAACAAAAGAAATTAAATTATATAGGATTCAGTAAGTATAAATGATCAAAGAAATAATATCACTATGAAAGAATATACTAATCTTTATCCTCTTCTTACTTCAACTTGGTTTTTTTTACTTCCAATACAATTGATGGCTTCTCCAAAAGAGAAAGTGTGTTAGGAAGAATCTATCAGTCATTACATTTTAGCTCATGAACATACTTTATGTCGATTGATTCAGTATCAAGCGGGAAATAATATACAACTATCTTGCATTGTATAGTTGGAGTTTTTAATGTAGAAAAAAACACAGGAGTTATCATAAGAAAGGAATAAAGGGATAGCAAAATAACATCCTCCACTTTGATGTTAGGCTTCATCATCTACAGAGTATATTCCATACCCTAACAAAAAAGAAGATTTTTCCAAACTAAGGAAATATGAGAGACTAACCTTCATGAAAAACCATTTTTCCAGTTTCAGGATCAGCAGTGTAAGCTCCAACATACTCCTGCAAGTCTGTATGCTCATGATTATTTACTCTCAATGTAACATTCCCAGTGGCAGCAGCCAAGTACTCAATAAGACTGGTCTTTCCAACTGATGTTTCTCCCTGGATTAAAGCAGGTTGACTGCCTCCGGATAGTGAGACTATTCTAGCAATGTCACGAAGATTCTGCCTCACTGATGGCGTCAGTATGTAGCGTTCAGGAGCTTTTGGTTCCAAAGATCCTTTGCGCACCCAATAGCCTTCTATGAACACATGAGATCCATGAGGATTTGGCTCAGGAATCGGCTTTTTAACTAAAGAAGACTGAGAAAGAGAAACAAAATTTCAGAGCCAGTGAAAGAAGAAAATAATATGATTACACATAAATTTCTTTCTTCAAGATTACTCAGAAGAAACAAAGATTGACAGAGTTTGATGGGAAATAATTTTAACTGACAAGAATTTGATCAAAGACTAATTAAAATTAGCTCATTTCATTACTTGGCAATTGAAATATGACAATAACGTTAATGTTTAAGTAATCCCCCCAGAAAAAAAGCAAATAATTAAAATAATTATAATCCAAAATATGAC
>KZ308230.1:293767-304905 GCA_000376725.2 Ladona fulva | reverse complement strand
GCAAGGCCCTATCAATTTCACTATCTAATATCCCAGGTCCAACATCATCATCCTCCACTTCTTGTTCACTTTCTAACATTATGTTTGTTGGCTTCATGTCCTTCCCATATAGTTCCTCAACATATTTTTTCCATCTTTACCTTTTGCTGGCTGGATCTCGTAGAATGTTACCATTATTATCTTTTATTGTGGTTATTCTGTTTCGTGTTTTATTTCCTGTTAACTGTTTCACCTTTCTATACATTAGATTCTTTCTACCCTTCCACTTTCATCCATCTTTTCTATTTCGTTACATTGACCTTCCACTACTGTCCCCTTGCCCTATTTATTTCCCTTCTCAGTTAGTTATTGAGAGCCCTATACATTTTATGTCTACGCTCTGTGTTAACCCTTTTCCATTTTCTTCTTTCCTCCATTTTATTGATCATTTCTACTGTCACTCAAGGTTTCCTAATTTTATTTTGCTTGACCCTCCCAATAATAACTTGGGCACTATCCCTGATACTATTTTTAATCTTTTCCCATTCTCCGTCTATAGTAAGTTCCCTTCCCTTATCCTCTAAGGCCTTACTGACTCTTGGAACACTCTAGCTTCCCTCATTCTTCTTTACACCATTTGGGTGTAATTTTTGCCCGAAAGATCTTTTTAAACTTTAGCTCGGTTTTCATCATGACCAGGTTATGATCTGAGTCAACATCAGCACCAGGATAACTTTTTGAATTTTTAACATTATTTCTAAACCTTTTTCTTACCAAAATGTAATCAATTTGGTATCCATATCTCCTGGCTTTTTCCATGTATACCTCCTTCTGTTATGGTGCTGAAAAAGTGTGTTTGTAATACAGAGGTTACATCTTTGCCTTGCCCAACTACTTGATTCTAGTCCCCCATTACAATTGGGTTTTTATTGCCTCTAACCCTTCCCATTGCTTCTTCTATTTGTTCATAAACAAGTTCTACTTCATCGTCACTATGTTCATTAGTGGGCAAGAAAACCTGACCTATCACCGTGTTTACTGGCTCAGCCTTTAGTTTTACTGACATAACGCAGTCGCTTATTAGCTCTGTGGCTATCATGGCTTTTCCCGCTTTATTATCTAACACTACTGCAACTCCCCTCTGGCTAGTATTCCCCCCACTGAAAATTATTCTCACATCATCACTCTAGAAATCACCCCCATCCTTCCATCTCACTTCACATAGCCCTAGTATGTTAATGTTGGACCTCTTCATTTCTACCTTTACATTTTCCAACTTCCCTTTCCTAAGCATTGTCCTAACATTCCAGGTTCCCACCCTTGTTTCCTTGGCGATCTTTTCTCTTCTTTTCTTGTTGTTTCCTGGGTAAGGGTTTCATGGAATGACAACCAAGATAGCCTTACTCCTATCACTGCCAGGCACAACACTCCCCGTAGAGGGCTGAGTCCCGTTTACACCACTTACAATATTCTTATCTTATTGGCACATCATAATTGCTAGGGATAAATTTGTGGTGGTCGAGGTGGTCTCCCCTTGCCTTCCTCAACCTTCCTTTTAACGTGACACCATCATCACTCATGATGGCTGCCCCACTGGGGTACAGACGCCTTTGCAGCTGTCTCACTGAGGTACAGACGCTGCATGGACTACCTTTCGTCTGGCCCCTACCTATTGACCATTCTGGCACGGTTGACCCTACCAGGAACATAGTTCCCACCAGTTACATTCTCTAGGTCATAGGAACATGCAAGCCCTTCCACCACGACAAGGTTGTAGTTCCAAGAAGGGATCAACAAGATAATAACTGAAAAATTATCAGTCTATAGAATCTACCAATAACAAACATAAGTCACTGTTGTTCAAAGTTCAATATTGTTTTGAGGTGTAGTAAAATCAAAAGGCAACACTTTCCAGCAAACAAGATAAAATAGAATTATGAAGTAAAATAGAATCGCAAATTCAGTCCAAAGTTTCTCGTCTGATCAAAGATATTCTCAAAATTTCACTTACTAGAAAGTTAAATACTAACCAAGGTTTTAACAACGTGAATTAGCTCAGAACCAGACAATGGCTCCATGCTAACTTTAATCCACAATTTTTCCATTAGTCCAGAACTTCCAATTTGCTGCTTATGAAATCCACCGACATTTCCTGGAATCAATCTACAGAGAAAAAAATACTTTAAATTCCACACAATAATTTGCGATGAAACATGAAGTTAAAATACTGATCATACTAAAAATAAATACAAGGATAGTTTGGATTTCTTCTATTTATGGACTAAACTTCTTCACTGTGCTCTTTTCTGGAAAACTTTTCATTAATAAGAACAAGCTCAAGCAAGAATCAACTAAATGAATGCATTTATAGATTGCCAACCAAATCAATGAAATATACTTCTTAGATAAGAGGTTTGACTTCTTCTTTACTACATGGAAAAATGAGCTGCCAAGTCAAATAAGGTACCAGAAAGAAATTGTAAAAATGAAGACTTTGTTCTGAATGTCAACACAAGAATCATTTTTTTTATAGACACAGCCCAACACTGGGAAAACCAGAAAAAGATAACTCCTCTTCATTAACAATTATTATTATTATATCACCTTTCGGAATAGCTTTAAATTGTTCTAAATGCTATAAAGCTAGAAAGAGGTTGAAAGAATAAATATAATAAATAAATATCCATAATAGATACATATAAAATACATAAAAGAATAAAAAAAGCTAGTAAGAAGAAATAAAAACACAGAATCTCAACCTTTAAACTAGGGAAACATTTTCTCTAAAAAACTTGATCTCACTTTTGTTAAAAAAGATACCAAATTATAATGGGATAATAAACAGTAGGATTCCTTCAGAATATAAGAATACTGAACATGATAATAAAAACTGAACTATCTACCCAAATATGCAAAGCATCCTTTTTCATGAGCTCTGCATTTGTAAATGGAGTTTTCTTGAAAGAACGTACATATGTGAGAACGAAATATGTGTAACAGATGTCATTTAATTAAGGCCATACAAACTTGTAATTTCTATAATGATTTATAGTATTTAAAAGAGATATAGATTACAGGGTGTCCACTATCCAGCTATAAAGAAATTCCCTGAGTTTTCCAGGGAAATATTTTCAGTTTTCCAGGGTGTTCCACATATGCAAATAAGTATAATTTTGTCCAAATATTAGAAATGTGGTAATTATTAGGCACTTAAGATACCAAAAACGGTGACAAACCATTCATAGGTTAATTATTATATTCTTTAGGTATCAGAGCCGGCCCTAGACACAGAGAAGCAGGAAGGTTGCCCGGGGTGTGTTTTGTTTTGAAATCTGATAATGTTAGATTTCACTTAACATTAACAATGTTCATCATTTCAACTCCATGAACACTTACCATTTTCATTGATCACTAGAAAGCTTTAAAATATCCCACAAGCACAGGAAAGTCATTTCTTGAAATTAGATGGAAGAGAAAAAACAAAATAGTTCCTCTACACTATAAAACAGAAATCAGATACCCCTGGAACTGTGACTCTGTATATATTGCATAACGTTGCATATTTGCTATATTGCCAAAATGTTATTTGTAGAAAGAAAGTGCACATCTAAGTCTTTAAATTGGTCATGACAACACTCATTGTAACGTTTCTTCCTCTCAGGGAAAAAAGTCATGCAATGATAGTTAGTAAAGCATATAAAACATAGATTTTTCCAGGTTCCCACCAAATTCCCCAAGTTTTCCAGAGGAACAAAATTCCCTGAGTTTTCCAGGTTAGCAGATACCCTGAGATTAAGATGTATTTGTACCCTGAAGATTTGAATTGAGTAAGCAGTTCATCTTTCGATTAATTTCCTTGAATTTCCAAGAATTAACATTTTTGGCCTTTACAGCCAACACATCGAAGACATTACCTCTGAGTTGTGAATAGTTGAAAACCTGGAGCTGCATGCACTGAATCCCTATAACCAGGAACAGATACACTTCCTGTTTCCATTAGAGAAGCAAGAACAGCAATTACATCTGTTGGTGCAGAATCTATGTCTTCAAGAAGAATCCAATGACCCGCAACGACTGCCTAAAGAAGCAAAAGTATTAAAATCCTAAATCAGGCCACTTCAGAAACATCTACCCTTATAAATAAAACAACTTTGAAGATAAAAATGTTTCAACTCTTTATTCTAACTTGCAAACATCATTGTTCTTGAATCTAAAATGATTTTAAAATATAGTTTAATATGTACTTACTTATAATTTAATAATTACTTTAATTCTCACATCATCACTCTAGAAATCACCCCCATCCTTCCATCTCACTTCACATAGCCCTAGTATGTTAATGTTGGACCTCTTCATTTCTACCTTTACATTTTCCAACTTTCCTTTCCTAAGCATTGTCCTAANAAATTAAATTATAATAATACAATAATGTTAACTGCATCAACTTACTTTATTTTCTTTCTCAGATTTGAATAAGGCTTTTGAAATCATACTCTCAACTAAAGGATATGAAGCTCTATCAAGCTGTGTAAGAAATCCAAGGCAAAAAGCTTCATATAGAGAACGTATATATGCTCCACATGGATTACTGGCTGCAATAGTTAAGGCACGGCACAAAGTACGTAGACTGCAAAATAAAATGACCTAGTTAGTTTCAATAGCCACATAAAAATTAAAAAATCAATAACTCATACAACTACAAACATTCATAATCATACAAGTAAAATAAACTCCCCATTATCTGTGGGCAAATTATCTGAGCATGATTTCTTTCTTCTTCATCAATATTTTCCACTTTCTTATTAAAAATTTCATACACAACAAATAACACATGTCTTACTGAACCCAAATACTAGCAGGACTTGCGTAAGATATCTCCTGTTGAGGAGCAGGAATAAGACTACTATGACATTATTACTGCTAAAATGATTGCAGTCTGGTGAAGAAAGTTCTTAATGAGTCCACCAGAAAATTGAAAATAATGGACTGTGCGTACAAATAATAATATTCTTATTTACATAAATTATGAAAAATAAAAGTGAATAAAAATTGGATTATCAGTGTTTACTGATTATTTGTGTAACCTCAACCAATGATTAACCCAGAAAATCAAGAGTTCACTAGCTAAATACATGCCTTGAAAGTCATATAATAATCCATAATTTATATTTCTCTAATGTTAATCCTATGTGTGACAGAAAAAATTGTGTGTGTATATACAGAGACATGCAAGTGCTTTCAAGAAGCATCACTAAACTTAACTGGATGTATTCTTACTTTCGATAAATTGGATATAGACTAAAAACTGAATACTTCCAGATATAGTGGAGAGAGGAAATGACCCTCAATAGCATAAAAATTAATCAGTGAAATAGCCAAATACTCTGGGAAAATAAAATAAAGTCCTCCAACCTGTAATGTGGTTTATGTCCAGTACCATCAGATAACGATATAGAAGCTTCTTTGCGAACTTTCAAATAAAATGAAACAATATTCTCCAAAACTGAAGGCGGGACAACAAATGCTGAAAGATAGCTTCCACACAGTTGAATAAGGTCATTTTTATCCGTTATCTCATCCACAAAGAACTCAGTGAACCTGAAATTTAAATTATTTTCACTGTAGCAGTGACCAACTGTTTTTCCTGTATGAATAAAGACAAAGAATATATCTGCAAACATACCGGTTTCTCAAACCAGGAGGTAAATCCTTCTTTCCTACATCAGTGGCTGGGTTCATGCATGCAAAGAGACGGAAATTTGGATGTCTAACAATAGGTGTAGTATCACCTCTCTCGTGAAGACAGAGAGATCCTCCATTTATGTCTCCAACACCTTCCAACAAACCTGACAGGCACTCCAAAGTTTCTCCAGTGGCAAGATTGATTTCATCCAAGAGAACCCACAAACCTACAAGTAATCAATTTAATCATAATGCACCTCTTTGACAGTTCAACGAGAGATGAGATTATATTTTCTTATCTATGTAATGAGACAAACCTGCACGCAAGGCTTTCACAAGTGAGCCCTCAATAAATGAGAATGCTAGAGTGCTATTCTTAAGTTGAATTTCTAATCTCTCCAGTTGTTTCCATAACTCCATCCATTCATTTTTTGAGACAGAGTCTTTCTTGCCACTACTGCCAGAGGTAACACGTTTAATTCCAGATGATGTTGAGTGCTTCATCAACTTCAACAGTGTTTTCCAGTTTTTATTATGATAACTAGTCTAGAACATAAGGGATGAAAAGAGAGTTTTGAAATATAAAAGATACGCCACTGACAAGTAGCAATCATCTCATCACATCAAACTTAAGTTGAATATACGTCAATAGTAATGCATCTCACGAACAAAAATTGCTGATATAAAATAGTACAATAATAGAGGACGAAATTTAAATTAAATTAGGTTTAGTAGGGTCACAAAGATCACAGAATTTCCTTTCCTAAATGTTTAGTGCTTTCCACCAACAGAGTGAAACAGAAGGCTTGTAATGAATTTAAAATAATTGAATTCTTACACAATAACCACAAGAAAAAAAAATGAGCCAAACATTAATTTACCCTAAACAACATTAGAAATAAGACTTCATATCATATGTCTTTGCCAATAAAGGATTTCTAGAATAATAAGACATTTTTCTACAATAGAAAGTCATATGGTTTAATCGGATGTGCAAGATGTAAATGAAATAAAATGAATGGAATATACTTACAGAGATATGTTCCAAAAACTTCACATTTTGTTTCCTTGAAAAAGTTTTCACAAACAGACATTCAAAATTTTCCTTCACTGGTGTTACTATACATTTCAGATCTACTGGCTTATATCTGCAAATACAAAAATTTATTATGAATACTTATTTATTTGAGGGAGAATTGGATAGGAAAAGTCTTAAGAAATTTATTTCACCAATTTAAAATGAAAATCAACATTAAAATAATCACCAATGTTAATCGTACAATCATGAAACATTTTCTGTGTAATGAGTAATTCAATAGCTCAATAATGGAACAATCATGTGCTACTTTGATTATGGAATTTTTTGGAATGTTTGTTAAAATATCTATCAACAACAATCTAATTAAATAAATTGTGAAACATGTATTACCCTCCTAGAAGATCAGCAGTATCACTTTGCTGATTCATATTAAGAACAATCAAGCGTGTATTCAGTTCATTAGCTAAGAACTGTACAACAGAAGTTTTTCCAGTTCCAGTTTCACCAACCAAAAGAACTGATTCGCTACGGGTGACACATACACCAACACGTTCCAGTAATTGGCAAGTAGGCCTTGTGAGACAAAAGTTACTTTTCTTAGGAGTCCTGGAAAGTAGAGGCAAGAAGAAAAAAAATCTTAGTTTAGAAAAGAACTAATGAAAAGAAAATACAAATGGAAGATGAAGGCATTAACTATACAATATGACTATAAGCCTAGCTATACATTCAATACACTCAATTAAGAAAGATGAAGAGTGCATACATTAAACCTGCCATTTAATGCTTAAATTTGTTGCTATTATTTGTATATTATTGGAAAATTACAAATTTCTTTTATATAATCAGCAAATTATGATATTAAAAACAGGTATTAATACAAGGGCATTCAGAAAAAATATATGAAAGCATGTAAATCTATGAAAACTAAACTAACTTACCCAGTTTTCATGGAAGCAGGTAAATTAGGATTCATCAGACGTTTCATTTTAGCACGGCCCACACATAAGTGTTCCTGACTTGAATTTACGACAGGCTTACAAGATTGGCATAAGTATTCTGCTTTCAGTCGAATAATACCAAGGGAAACGGCAACATTGCCAGCTAGCTCCAAACGTTCAGCTACCAAGAAATCAAAATTTGTTAATCATTGGTGAAACATTAAAATCTTTCTAAAAGCATATAAGAATTACAATTAAGCATTAGTTTTATGGTAATTTATGATACATATTTTCCAATGTCTTCGTAGCATAAAGGACATAAACATCCAATTAAAATGTATAAGATCTCTGACTCAGGTTTTGACACAAGGTTTTCTTACAATTCTAATCTCAACACCAAACACAGTATAATATTTTGCCCTGAGTGACTGTCAAGTGACAAATACTTTTACTGCAAAAGACAGTTTTCGATGTTTACTGAAGCAGTTTTATATTTCAATTAAAAGAAACATTTCATGCTAAATTAATCTTGAAAAGTAAGCATGTAATGGGAAATTATGGTTCTTAATTTTCATTGAGAAATGGAATAATTCTAGATCATACAAGATTAAGTTGAAAAAAGAAATATTGACTTCTAATTCAAATTCAAGGATTTTCAATAAATAACTTCCCGTTTCAATTTTTGTGAAACACCTCACCAACTGATTTTAAAATCTGTACTTTACCTGCAGTTTTGTGATTAACTAGATTGTGCAAAAATTAGTTACTACTGAATTCACCTGGGTCACTCATACTGCAGCAAAACATATCCATAGCATTTGCCAGAACATTTAAGGAAGATTCTTGAGATGACACATCATAGCCAACAACAACACGTGCACACCATTTGAGCAAGTCCCTACAAGAAGAAATATTACAGATTAAATATAACTATAAAGTACATTACTGAAATTAAATCTCTTAGCAATAAACTAGACATAATAGGGTAATTAAAATGGTACGAATTTAACCCTTTTAGTGCAGTGGGCCGATATATCGGCTTTTGCCGCTCGGGCGAAAAGTGCGGCGGGCCGATATATCGGCTCTAGAAAAAAATTTTTTTTCAACTTTATGACATTTAAATAAAAACATTTGTATTTCAGTAAGCGTAAAAAATTTTATCATTATTAACCAGTTTAACCTCATCAATTAAAAAAAAATCGCATATAGATATGTAAAAAAATAGCTTTATATTGTTTTTTTTCCTACTTGCTATATTTTATTAAAATACCCTCCGCATTTCTCGCCAGTACCCCAGGAAGAAGGATAGCACTAAGAGGGTTAAGCATCGTTATAATCAAGCAAACATACCAGTCATAAATAACCCAATTTTTCTTAGTAGTATAGTTGTAGTATTTTTAAAAGTGCTTCGACAGCTTAGGTCATTTCGCACGTAGGCCCCCACCGGGAATCGAACCCAATTTTTCTTACGCACCTTGTTGATATTAGCCTACTTCCAATAGTGTAAGCTTTCACATTTATCTCTTTGTCAACTTCCATGGGAGCTTCGTCAACTAACTCCTCACTTGGCAATGCTGTGTGATGCCTCCCAGCAGAGAAAAGTAAATATACCTTCAGAAGGCGAGGTGTAATAGTATTCAAAACTGGGTACTGAAAGTAAGGAGTAAATAAAATTTGATAATTTCTCTAAAACTTCATCCATCAGTTTAACCATAGAAATATATTATCATAATTTAGACTAATTATACCCATTAACAACTGAAAAAAAATAAACTAATTAAATTGATTTACTGAATTAGAAATCAAGTTCCACCTAAACCACATGAATTAAGAAAATGCTAGAAAATATTATGCATGACATAACAAAATAGTTCATCTTAACCAAACCCCTTAGTGTGTTTCTAAATTTATGTAAGAGAAAACTCCAAGAAGAGACAAAAAGGAGAGACGAAGAATTGATCTTCAATATGTATATGTGTATACTCAAGGCCTGCCAAGATGGGGTTCTGCAGATAGCTTCCAGGCCACCATTTTTACAAAGCAACTTTATTTTGTAAATACTATGTTACTTGTTTCACCAAACCAAAAAATATGTTATTTATTCCCTGGCCAGACATAGTTCAAGAAATCCAAAATCACGAATTTATGAGGAGTAACCTTGACCAATCACTGCCAGCATCTATATTTGATGCTGAATAAGATTCCTTCAGAATAGCATCAGTAAAAGGTAACAACACCACTTCTGTACTATGAGATTCAAGCTTATTAGCAACACTCCATATCAAGGATTTTACCAATCTTTTCCCGATTCCTTTATAGAGATCCTTTGTCATCAATTACTTTCACTTCATAAAAGCTTCTTTGGCCAGTGCTACTCTTTTTCAAACCTCATCTTCACACCTCCCATCCCAAGATAGATCACTACCCAAGTACAAGAATTTATCCACCTGTTCTAGTTTTTCCCCATCCACCCTGACCGTTAACTTAGCCTTCTTTCCCTTAGTGAATCTCATTACTTTAGTTTAATCAATTTTCATTCCATATTCTCTTGCCTTATTGTTTAGTGCATTTACTAGTATTTGTAAACCACTTTCAGAATCACAACCGCTTTATCTTTATCTGCATATCTTACTGACTTCACCACTTCCTCGCCAACTATCACTCCCTTGCTTATTTCTTCCCAAGCTTCATTCACCATTTCCTCTTTATATATATTAAAAAGCGATGGTGATCATGGGCAGCCTTGTCTTACCCGTCCCTAACTCTGCCCATTCCGACTCCGCCTCAGTTATTCTAACTCATGCTGTTTGATTTAAGTACAAATTTTGCACCAAATGCCTATCTTTCCAGTCCAACCCAATTTTCTTTAAAATTCCCATTAGTTTTTGCCATTGAATGCTATCGAAAGCCTTTTCAAAATCGACAAAACATGCACATATATCCTTTTTAAATTCCAAGCTTCGTTCTACTAGCACCCTCATTACCTCTATTGCATCCTTTCCCTTTCTGAAAGCCGAACTGGTCCTCTCCAATTTGCCCCTTAATTTTTCCTTCAATTCTTCTATTCAATACCCTTAGAATAATCTTTGCTGCGTGAGATATTAAACTGATTGTACGATAATCCCAATACTCAGAAGCATTATTCTCTTTCTGTAAAGGAATCAGGATTGTCTTAGTGAAATCCTCTGGCCACTCCCCATCATCATAAAATTTTCTACATAAATTATATTATATCTTCTACATAAATATATCTTACCCCTTTCCCCCAGGTTTTTAAGTAGCTTACCAATACCCATTGCTTTATTTCCTATCATCTCATGCAAGGCCCTATCAATTTCACTATCTAATATCCCAGGTCCAACATCATCATCCTCCACTTCTTGTTCACTTTCTAACATTATGTTTGTTGGCTTCATGTCCTTCCCATATAGTTCCTCAACATATTCTTTCCACCTTTCCCTTATGCTGGCTGGATCTCGTATAACTTTACCATTATTATC